>QNGE01004685.1:15123-52677 GCA_008508345.1 Paragonimus westermani | reverse complement strand
ACAATGTAAGCGCACAGATAATCAATAGTTTCTCTTAACGGCACGTTTGTGAATAACGAGGTTACGTCTAAGGAAACCATTTTGTTACTCTTGATATTCAATGAATCAACCACATCCACGAAGTCAAAAGTATCCTTTAAACTGAATGGGGTCAGTTGTGCTTTGATTGGTTCCAGTAGCTCCACAAGCCACTGGGCTAAAGCATGATAAGGAGAATTGTACATGTCGAGGATCGGTCTTAAGGGCACTCCATCTTTGTGAACTTTAGGGAGACCATAAAGGCGTGGGATAACCGTCCCTGTTGGTCTGATGCGCTCAAAGGTGCATGCGTCAATCAAACCAGATTGTTTCATACCACGGAGTAATTTGGATAGTTTCTTCTCTATAGCTGTTGTTCTATCCTTATCATTTATCGTCTTGGTAAACTTTGATCTGTCGGACAATACAGCGGACATTTTTTCCACGTAATCCGTTTTATCCAATTGATTCTCTCAATTGATTCGCTTCGTGTCTGTCGGCCATCTGTGGTAATCGTTTGTTCTATAAATCCAGAGCTTCTGCGACCTAAGTTTTGTTCCGCTCGTCCAATAAACAGTGCAACGGCGTCTCTTCCGATTTCTCGTTTTTGGTGGTCAAGCGACTGAGCGCGTACCAAAGGGAACGATCCAATAAGGGTGGTGTAGCTCCTGATTTGGGGTCGTACCCAAAGACCTCAAGTATTCGTGACAGGGTGCTACTGGACCTTCCGGGATCAATCCGACAAGTAATTAACGTAACTCAAAACTTGTTCAGTTGGTGTGATTTACAGATCGTCTTCTGCACAAAGGGATGCCGATGCGGCCTTGCAAACTGCCCTGCGCGTAATGCCATCTTCAGGTTATGCTCAAACTTTGATATTGGGAGATTTTTATCATCCGGAGCTAGACTTTGAGAACCATTTAGTCAATATTGCAACGTCTTCCTTTGCTGGGAATTTCTTCGGGGCAGTAATGGATGCTGGGCTATCTCAGCATGTCCGGAACAATAGAAAATAGCGCGTGGGCCAGACGCTTTGACTGCATTCTTAACAACAAGGTTGATACGATAAGCAATCTGAATGTCAGTTCCACTTGGTCGTAATTATCTTGGGCAATTGGATTTGGCTATATTCAAGGAGATAGATAGTATATCTCCCAATATACGAGTCTAAAGACCTATCATAAGACATTTCACAGGGCCGAAATTACAATTCAACATGGTTGAATGGCCCGGCCCCTTCGTCACACACACAGCTTAGATGATCACTGGCAACTCGTTGGAGAAATCTCCGATATCGCTAACCATGTTTCAGTATGGTATCCCCGACTTAGTAGAAAACCTAGACACCTACGAAGTAACCACACGTTTGATTACACTAAAACTTTCAATCTGGGGCAGGTACCAGTTAGAACAAACTGGGTTTGCATTTGTTGAGTATATCATGTGTCGCAATCACACCACGGCTGTTATCGAAGAGAATCGATTTTGCTATCATCGCGACCCCATGGTCCTTCGACTTTATGTTTGATTGGTCGTTTTTGAAATTCAGCCGAGCCAGACATCTTTATCGCGATCTCTATACGTACTTTTGTATAGGACGTTTCTTTTATCGGTTGATTTGAGCCGCTCTTTTCGTTTTAACAGTTTTTTTCCGTCTGATTGCGGTGGGCTTGCGTGTTCTCACGATACCCTATGGCCCCAAAACTCCTGCAGTCATTTCTGATGTCTTTGTTAATTGGTTTTGTTTAATTGCTTCGTTTTTTCTTATGAAATGTGGAAATCTGTTACTATGAAGTACCCAGTGAAGGTACGGCGATGTGTTTCTGCTCCTCTAAATGCAGTTACTTCGCAGCCCCTTTTATGGCAATTAGGGTGATCTCTGTGACAATTGTGAAGGCAACCAATCAGATTTAAGATCAAATAATCAAATGCAAGCTGTAACCAGCCTCAACCTCAGTTCAAGGCGACAACGGCAACAGTACCTAGTCAGTCAGATTTCAGGTCGTCCTACGATCCCGTTTACCAAACGCAACGCTCGACCCTATACATATAAACTCTTACACACTGATAGTGCTTCTTTTCCAAAGGGGTTGGCTGAAATGTCTATGAGAATGATACTGCTGAGACCAATTGTGAGTGATGTTTGACATCTGTTAACAGTTTATGTCTTGCGTCCCATGATTTATTTAAAGCTGGTTTTTATCATCATCACCCACTGATATGCTGCTAACTGTGATGTAGCCGTCATGAATGTCCCGTTGTTCAACCATGATTCGAAAGTACGCGATTTGAAATTAATCGGTGACTGAGTGTGCACCGGTATCTCAGGGCTTTTAAACTTTTTAAGGTTTGTTTTGGGATACTTCCTAAAGATGAGCAGCCCAGGTGACCGTATCAAGTTGACCTGTACATTACATTTCTAGCGTTTCGACATCATAGCGCGCTTAGGATCCTGTTGGTTTCGACGGTTCTACACAATTTGATTACTGTTTGCTGCACTCTCGGTCCTTGTTGCCTAATAGGTATGACCTGCATCAATGTCCGGCTCCCGTGTTTATCGAAATCGGAACCCTCAAATGAATATGTGCGACCCATGGTTCGTCTTTATCGCCGATCCTCTTCTCGCATATGTTCACCTGTACCTTTCAACTCCGATTTACAAGTTTACAAGCTTGCCAAACAGTCTATACTGAAATCCTCAACCGAAGCTCCCGCGCAATCTTTTGAAGCTCTGGCTACAATATGTGAAACCAAATTGGCTACGTCCATATCGCCCTGTGATGAAAAACTGGATTCTGTCTCCAAAACACCAATCCTTGAACTTCCTATCAGCAAGCCAGCATTGAGTTCTGCTCATACTTCGCAGAGTTTCACCGTGAACTTTCCAGATGATGCTCCAGCTACCACTGATTCAACAGTTTTATTTGATATTCTACGACATTTACCGCCCCCCACACAAAGCGATATGCCTACGTCAGAAAAAAGAGGTTGGCATTCCGGCGAATCAGATAAATCGGCGGATGCGACTTCATCCGTGAATAAAAAGCGACGGTGGTAAGTCCCGATAAACCCCTCCTAAATCATTGTTCTCTTCCAAATACTGATTCTCTTAGCACGATAAGCGCTTGCTTACCACGGAACAGTACAGGCATGCTTATCCACCGGTTGCACACACACAAACATGTCTCCTGAAGTTCCAGGTTTGGGTCTCTCAGGGCAATCCGTTCTTCCATTACCGGTGACATTATTCAACTGAATCCGATATCTACCTTTAACGCACCCTCCAGATTTTCAGAGTTCCTTATACTTCACGTTATTCCCTGTCTCATAGTGGGTAAACATCGCCTAAATTGATGTCAGCACTGCGATGGGTATACGAACAAGAGGCTCCTACGTGTACGACAACAGGTTTGAAATTAACCCATCCGGCTTCTGCAGCATACGAGTATCCGATTCTACCAACATTGTCCACCTCTTTTGATCATCATCATCATCATCATCATCATCATCATCATCATCATCGTCGTCGTCGTCGTCATCATCATCATCATCATCCATCATCATCATCATCATCATCATCATCATCATCCATCACCCATCATCCATCATCAGCCATCAGCCATCATGCATCAGCAATCATGCATCAGCCATCATCCATCATCATCCATCAGCCATCATCCATCAGCCATCATCCATCAGCCGTCATGCATCAGCCATCATCCATCAGCCATCATCCATCAGCCATCATCCATCAACCATCATCCATCATCATCCAACATCCGTCGTCCATCATATATGGCATAAGCTGTAGAAACCACTTTTTGTGCCAATCTTAGTGCTTTTTTCTGTAAGTTCTAAACCCTTTCTGCTCAAAAGTTTTAAGTCTTGAGGAGTTTTTTTGCATAGGGGGATCGCTGCAAGAGGATCTATCAGAGGGTGTGGTGTACATACCGTAAACTTCAGTGTCGGTACACTGCTCGCCTCAGCGCCCAGGTGTTCCCTCTGCGTACTAATTATTCGGTTGCGTTGCTTTTTATTTGGTGTACTCATTCAGTTCTCTCTTGTCTTCAGCAATCCACCGCGTCACTTGCCAACTGTTTCCAAGAGTTCTGAGTTACCTGAACCTCCATCTAGAGAGGTTAATGAGGATCTGGATTTACAGGTTCGTTGATATTTTTTTGAAGCAAAACAAAGTAGGTGGATTCGAACATTAAACATCCTCAACCAATTATGTTACACCCTAAATGAAGGCGTTCAAGGGATTTATCACTTAAACCTGGTACTAAAAGTACTGATGCCTTTCGTTATCGATAACTATCTCGAATTTTTGCGTTTTCCCCGGTTCATTCGCTTCGCTTTAATTCCTCACGTTGTTTGGTGGACATTTTCAGCGCTTCCTATCCGCTCTACTTTCGAATCCGGATCAACTGGCTACTCACATAAACGCAAAAATAAGTGGTTGCTCCACAAAAGATGATATTAGCTCCAGTTTGGCGAGCCCCATTTTATGTCCAACCGATTCCGCACCAGTGTTAGATAATTCTCAAGTGTCACATGGCTGTCCGCGTCAACCGCAGTTGCCAGCTACCACTTTTGTAAAATCTCCTGTAAATGCTGCTGCCCTGCATCACCGCTCTAACAACCCATGGGACAAAATGTCTGTTCCAGTGTGTTCTTCCACACCATCTGATCCACCAAGCGAATGGCTCAATGTAAGTCTTCCATTGCCTAATTGGCGTTTTATTATCGTGTCTGCTAGGCCCACGTGCATTCTCCTTATTGTCTTGGACATCCTATCAGGATACTGGTTAACAATTTTTAAATTACTGTTTCTTTACCTATTTAGTTTCATTTTGAAGAGTTTTTATAACTTTAATTCAGACTGTTTCACCTTGATGTTCTTAGTTCACCTGTACTCAGAGATTTCCTCAAAAGTCAAAACATTTTGAACACGCTTCTTTTCATTCTGTCACTTCCAGGACAAAGGCATAATAGTAATTATGAATACACTCAGCCTCCCATGATGTCACACCTCTTTGGCAATGAAGAACGTGCTGCACTGGGTGATGTGTTACCTTCAATGGTATATGTTGTCGAGAAAGTCGATAGGTAGCATGTTTTATTAAAATGTCTTCACCAAATACCTCTTTCACCTTAACAAGGCGTTATCACATCACTGGAACTCACTTTGAAAAATAGGATGACGATGGGGTTTTATCCCTTGAACGGCTAGGCAATTCAATTCTGCAATTCTATTTTGTATACTTCATTTGTGTTCGTTATACAATAACCGGCCATCAACCGTATGTCGCTGGAGCTCAGCGTTTGCTTAGGATAGAACTATATATTATTTGTTAGCGTAACAGCCATGTAACTCCAGAGACTCAGGCAAAGATGTGCAAAGTTTTGCTAAACTTGTAGATATCCAATGAGAATGTGCGAATGAAGACACAAATGTGTTTATCCGAGGTCCAGCTTAGAAAAACGTCCTCGGAGAGCAGTATCGGACGAAACTGGACATCATCATCTGTAGCAACCTATACCATCCGTACTACCACAGTGATGTGACACATTTTTGCTGTATATTTAGTCGCACCTCGACACCGACGAAAAGTGGTTTCTCTTCGTCAATCGTCTACAAACTTCCTTCATGAGTTGGATAGTAAAATCTTTGAAATTGGCCTTCAACTCTTTTTTGGTAACTCCTCAACTGCTTCAGTACAGTACAGCTTCGTATGGATGACGCTGCTGATTTCTCAACCATGCATATTGCTCACCATGTGGTGGGCATAGAAACTCTGAGGGAAACACAATCAGTAAAATATGCTAGTGCAAAAATCACCCACATTCACCATAGATCTCCCAAGTCATGACGTGGGCAAAACAGCCGGGTAACGTACACCTTCCCAAGCAATCTACCCGAATGATGGATCTCATGAATGCCGATAAAACTGACTTAATCCCGCTGAGTTTCTATCACTGGACCGAGGTTGCACAAGCTATTTCGTGCTTATGCCGATAATGAGTGTTTTCCAGTGTAGCACACCTACAGTAATAGCATGCGGTTGCGTGGTCGTTTAATAGCCACTTAGGATTCTGAACCTTTCTGTGACCTGACGCATGTATAGGATGACTTCTTCCTCCTGCCTACGAAATAGTTCAACCACTTCTCCTACCAAACATTCGTATGTTTCACCTGTACGACTCCTTTAACTTGCAACCGAGCAGTAGAATTCATCACCTTATGGCGTTAACGCTTCCTACAGTAGGGGCTGTAACATGTTTTTCCCATATGTATGTGAACTGTTGAAATGTGGCATCACTAAGCGCCCCATACACTTTGAACTGACGTTCTTTAATGATGTTCCACGGTTCATTTGCCGCTTAATAAAACCTTTTATAATTACATTCTGGACGGTCTTCGGGACAACGAGCAACTCAACCACAGAGTTTTGTGTAGCGCGTGGCTCCAAAAGTCTTCTAGTTTGTTCCGGATCGATCATTGCTCTCTCGTGACTAATAATGCAGGTACACACTCCAGGTATTCTGAATTTGTGGCTCACTTATTGGACCCAGAACCGGAATCGTGTCTTATAGTATAGCAAGGGAACAACCGATTTCATCGCAAGAACGGACGTAGGTAGGACAACCTTGAACCATAGGATTGACCTACACCGGTTCTAGCATCCTCAGTAGCCATAGGCCAGCTGTCACTTATCGCAGTGCTTGCTACCTTGTGACCTTGTACACGTATCGAAGGAGGTGTGGAAACACACTACATTTTAAGTTGCTGCGTATTAGACCCACCGGATTCAGACAAATGCATAAGATGCAGTCGATACAAATGAAATGTGGGTACAACATTTAGGGAGGTTGAGTATACACGCATACATTATTAAATTGCTTTTATAAAAACATTTGTATCTGGCCTGTAGTTGACAGTGAACTCGAGCTTGTTTACCGTTTCATCTTCTTGTGTTGTTTGTGTTAACATATCACCTGTTGGACCGTTAGCCCTATTGATAACACACACCTGTGTTCTTATTTTCTTCTATCTTGTAAGGACCATGACCTGGATGTGTGCATCGATAATCTGCTTTTACAATTAGAAGGAACCAAGGACGACAAGCCAGTGGATAATTGCAGTCAGTCACTGCAGGCAACTTCATTACAGGTCCCTGAAGCTATCAATCTTCTGATGCCCTCTCGAACGTCAACTGCAACTGCACCAAAAGGAGATGAATCTGAATTAAGTGCTGTGGACCACGTGTCTGTCAGCTGTTCATCTTCAGCGGATCTTCAGTTTGTGGGAAAGAAGTCCATTGTTCGATCGCTATCGCCACCATTGTGCTTAAGTGAATTAAGTCGAACTTTCCGTAGTTCACTCCACAGTGGGCGACGAGAAGAGAACACCAAACGAAGATCATTGAAAAAGTCATCCGCAGCCGTTTTACGTACACCAGAAAATAAAGTAGCCAACGTGGTCATTGGGAAAGATCCACCTCGAATGTGCTTACTTCAGAAAGATGCTCTATCCAATGAAAACACAATGCAGATATGTATGTTCGTTTCTTAGTCCACTGGTTACTTGTCCTCACGCAAAGTTTTAGCTGTTTACCTAATCTCAGTTGTCGGAAAAATGTTTCCGATGTTTATTGACATCGATCGTTGTATTTTTCAGAACTTATGTACTTCCAATGTATTTGTGGTCATGACTTCATATCTGCCTGCGGAAAGCGGAGACTCGCGGAACTAAAATCCCTTCAAAGAAAAGCAAAATGTTCCAGGTTGACGTACTTCCAAAGTTTTTTAGGGCACCTTATTTCTATACGATGCGCTGATATCCCATGCTTTGATTAATACGCCTACTTGTGGTTATTCTGTTGGTATAATTGAGGGATACTCTCCTGGGCTGTTTACTGCCGTATGAGACTACAGAGATCAGGCAAGAGCTCTTTACCCTTTGTTTTGCTGTTAAGGTTGTCCCATTTTTCCGATTCGATTTACATCTGACAAACACGCCGGTTAAGGAACGAAAAGAATCTCATACTTAACTTTTAACTCTCATATGTTGGGACTTCTTAGTATTGTCTTACAATGACTCGTCTTGTTTATCCAGCGTTACACGCGGTACAACGTAGTATTGTTGTGCTGCACTTCGATTACGCTTTTGTTCAGCGTTTCCAATCCATTTATCCCATCCTCCAACATCGCTCACAATATAACTATGGAACTGTGTCGTCAAGATCAACAGGATGTGTGAGTTCCTCAGCGAATGATTGGTTCGTTGCTGTTTAAACTCGGAGTCATCCATGCTAATGCCATGAAGTGAACTTCCGGTCCAAATAACCTAATTTTGGCAATGAACGCATCATATAAATCGGCTTATGGCTCAATCTATCGTTGATTTCTTGTATATCTTCAAAGATGCAACGTTTCTGGAGCGCACATCTGAACATCTGTTCAGACTTCGTCAGTGTACGCGTAGAAGCGTAAAACATTTTACAGAGTTGGTCCAGAAACTGATCAGTGGTTTTCATCCTACTTAACTGTCTACCCCTGCACTGTCTTTTTCACGATCATAATTATTTAGAGCCCGTATGTAATCTTTTTACTTAGACTACTTCATCCACCCTCGTACGATACTTCAGTTTACATGGACGGTCCTTGAGGCTGTATTTCTAGGCTGCTGTGTTTGCCGTATTCCAGTAGCTCATCAGAGCATAGCTCAGTCCCGCCTAACAGGCAGTTGTCGAGTGCGGTAAGTAGGCACTATAAATTGGGCTATCCGTTTGTATGACTAAACTCTGATTATGTTGACGGCACACAATAAGTTCGCTGTCTTAGTGACATCACGTTCAGCTCATGCCCGTCGATGCGAATGCTGACTTACTTGATCGATGTCTAGTGGTGTTTTCACGACAGTGATGTGAGATGGGTCCAACAAAGCTGTCCTCTGACTCCGTCGTTCCATTCACAACCGTATACCCTACACTTCTTTCCTGGAATATTACCATTTTGACTATTTTTGGCCTTCTGTACGTTATTCAACATAGGAATGGCACGGTCGAGATAGATGAACCAAAGTTAGGAAACGTACCTCGACTCGGTTCAAATTATTTCTGCGTACATTTGTGTGAAATCCCCTTGCATGTAAGAAGTGGCCAACGGACTTGATGTTGCATATTGGGCTCAGCCGTATCCCCAGTGTTTGTTAGTGCTACAGGAACCTATTTTTTCCGTCCAAAACCGCCTCCTTCCTCGTGAAAACGATCCTATCCAACCATAATAAGCGGAACTGCTGTGAACATTCGAGAGGTGACCTTCACTATTTTTTTGTTTTTCTAGCCTCTCTTCCGCTATGCTCATTGGTGGCTTAGTGACCTTAGCTGTTTTTTTATGTCTGGCCTTCGATTTTCTGGTTCGAGGATTTTGGTAGGTCACAGTGCCCCTTCTAAATACCATGCAGTTTCCTCCTTGTCGCATACGTTTTCGGAGCAGAACTAAGTTGCTTTTTGCATCCGTCTTTTGGTTTGTCTTGGGCGCAATTCACGGGGACCGTCGCGTGATTTCCGGGACAAAGATCTGCCGTGTTAATTATATCAAGGAGGAAAGTCCGATTTCTTATCAATCATCTTACTATACCCTGGCCGAACCAGCGTGTTGAGTCAAGGGTTTACAACAGTTAGACCCAATGGGTCGGCGCTGGCTCGATTGCTGTCATCTGTTGGTCGTATCGCCATATTAACCGTAATGTTCTATTTCATTCACCAGATTTCTAGCAAATCTCCATTATTTTCCGCCGCTTACTTCTTCGTGTTTAGTACAAGTGGACCCACGTTTATGCATCCGGGCACTTCGAGACCTGTGACAGGTTTGCTCATAGGCTTCTCTCTGATCAGCCTCATGATCGTTTTGTTGTATTAACCAGCTGTATAATCCATACGCACACTAAACGGCCTCTGAAATGCCCCTACTTTGCACACACTCTTGTTCATAAAGCAGAATCCCTTCGCTTGTTATCTTCGCAACAAACAAATCACTCAATGCTGTGAAAAGTAATTATTCAGTAATTAATCTCACGACATTCTTCCGTGCTTTTCTTTTTTCATCACACTGTGGACTGTTAATCTGCCAACTATACTGCCGCTGAATGTATTTTTAATTATCACTATGCTCGCTGGCCAAATATCCACTTAGCTAGAGTGGTTGGGACAGGCTATTGTAACTCAGCAACACTTCCTGGAGTCAACGTTTTTTTTTGTTAACGAGTGGTTGTATTGCCTTCTCATTTCTCTAAGTCACTATTATTTCAGCTTTGCTTATAAAGCGAGTTATCTTGATAGTGACGACGGTTGGAGGAGAGTGGAGAGTCTAATTTGGTTTAAGGGTTTACTCAAAGTAACCTACAATTTCTTTGTGGCGCACCTATTCGCCACTGATCACCAGGCTGTGATCAATCAAGCTAGCAACTTCTCTAAAACTGAACGTCTCTACCTAATAATACATGCCTGGAGTCATCGCCGCCTGTACATAAATACTGGAACGGTAAGCGCAAAGGAAATTCAACCGATTGTCTCGCTCCTCCTGACGAACTTGCCATACTCTCGTTCAGCATGTGCATATCTCGCCTTCATACAACTTACTCCTTTCACCTCCTCTCCCTGTCCATTTTAATCAGAACTCCATCGGTTGCCATCATCCTCACTACGAGCACTATTTGTCCTGAACAGTTTTAAGCGACCGAATTTTTCCCAATTCGGTGCCTCAAGTCTTTCTTCCCCATCACCTCTCCATTCATGATTCATCTTTATTCGGCATGCTATTCCGTATGCGTATGCCGTTTACTCGATGCTTTACCACTTTCACAATCGTAGAATTGCAGCTGATTTTGTGAGGTCATCCTGTTGTGCCGTTGCCGCTACAGATTCCTTTCAATCAACACAGCAAAAATATCAGGCGTTAACCGCAGACACTGTGTTGCAATATTCCAGCACAATTTGGTCACATTCCACTTTCTGTCCATAAGTACGTGTGAAATCGCGCCAGTATAGAGAAGTAATCAATAGGAATCTGCGAGCGATGGATAAACAAACGGTTATTGGTTGGAAGCGAGTGTCAATTGTCCTGCCGCGATATCAGCAAAGGTTTACACAATGGCATGAAAGCACAAACCTATCGGTCAGCTGGAAATGTTTCTACCTACTCTACTCAAGCAGATCCGTCTGTCCTTATCCTTTGTTCTGATGTAGAAATAGTCGCTCAGTTCCAAACTTCCCTGACCATTTTGATCCCATAACAGTTTGATCAAACAGCCTTTATCCTTGTTTTCTCCTCGTGATCCATCGTATACGTGAATTAATTTTTGTATTCGTGGTTGCCTACACTTCTGGATTTACGGATGATGGTGATGCTCAGCTACCATAAAATCGTTAGAATACACTTCCAGTGTTGGGGCCGAAAATAGTTGAAAATTAGGTCTCATTCTCATTACATTTTGTTTAAATGCATTACCGTACACACGCCTCGCCTACAAGTAGCCGATTTATCGCGGGAAGTAATCTCAGTTCGCACATAGTAGAATGTGGGCTTTTGTACTGGACGCTGCGGTGATAAGGCCGGTTATCTGGAGTTGTGGCGAAAGCGTTTCAGACGAAATGGCTTCAATCCAATAACTCCAAAGCTAGCTGTCAGTACTTTCACTATAGCTCTTCTAATTTTCCGTTATATTTGAGTTGCATTAGAGACCGTTGAGGTTTTAATTCTATGCACACAGCTTATTTTGTCATATCCTTAAAATTGCTTATCGTCACTGTAATTCGTAGCAAGGCATTCTCATTCTGTTCAATGAATTATTTATATTTGAACAAGGATTGCACAGACTGTCGATAGTTTAAGTGTGATAGTTGTTTTTATGACGTTTAATAAGGAATCGGTCTTATTTTATCAACGAAATAGACGAAGAATATGTGGATCATCATCATCGTGCCCACACCACCCAAGGTGCGTTGGACAGTTCACCTTCGATGCAGCTGCCGCTTGTGAGGACTCCTGCCCTCGACCCCTTCTCGAGCTCATTCTCAGTCACCAGTGTCTCAGTTGCCCCGCCGCTTACGATGCAGATACTTTGTTCAGGAAACCTAAACGGATCCCCGTTCTGGCAGACTATTCCTTCTGAAAGGGTTTCGAGTTGTATATATAGTTGTGTTGCCGCCACACGTCTATACTCTACGAGCTCCAGTTTTTCGTCAACCAAACCCACTGTTCTTCCACATGTGTCTACATTGGTGCCGATAACAAACCGCGAAACTCTCGAATCAAACAAGGAAATACAGAATTACATGAAAGTGAATTTCTTTCATGTTTATGAACATGTTTGCTTAGCAGCTTCGTGTGAAATGAACCGTTCACATCCAGACCAGTCTTGCTCGAACTTTGACTAATCGAACCATCCTCGCTTTGCTTATCGGGGTATACTTTTATAATTCTGTCTATGTAAATCATTCAAACCGTCTTGTTTATCCTTGTCAAGGCACTTTACTCGAGTGTGGCATTCTGTACCTCTCGTCTGTCCTCCGCAAAACTTATTTCAAAACACTTGTTTATCCCGATCCAAGGTAGTTTGCGAGTTAGCCGACAGACCCTAAGAAGTTCGATTTTCCACTAATCAGTTAAGCAGACAGCTTACCACAGGATTTTCATTAGTTAATTAGTTAACTGGTTAATTAATTAATTGCAAATAGCCGACGCACTTTTATCTACATGCTCTCTCGATTTTCGGTCGTGTTGTTGACCTTTGATAATCTGGTAATATTGAACCATTGGGCTTCTGTTTGTTTTATTGTTCATCTAGTCTCATCGAGATTAATATGCTACATTCGTTTTGATCTCAGACTGAGGCATAAATCAGACGTGCTATGGGGTTCCGCATTCTGCCCATGACGGCCTGTGGTGGCGTGAGCTAGTTCTCCTACCTTTCAAAAGTCCAGGTTGTCTTTGTCATTCGGACAGATTATTTATTCTTAGGTGCGCATATCCGTGTTGGATTCCCAGTTGTTCACGACTTCCTTTGTATTAAGCGGTAATTTGGTTCCTTATTCATCACTACCAACAGACACTCGTTTCACATCTAAAAAAATGTTTGAGCATCTATTTCCGCCTCCTTTCATCATCCCCACTCAGCCCCAGTGTATTAAAGTCCCCGTAACCACAGAAACATCCACTTCATCTGCCCTCGCATCCACACAGTTAATCTCCGCTCAGCAATACGCGTGTCCTCCTACATCTCCTCGCAAAGAACCAGTGCATTCCTCGATTAAAGAAAACGAACCTATGACTACCATATGTCATGCCGACCGCGCGATTGTTCAGCCTCTAGGAAAGCAATTTGCAATTGATTTTCCTTCTGTATCCATCGACGTTGGTAAGTATTCCTGCCCATTCATAAGTTGATAGAGTCAACTTCGATCACCGCTCATGTCGTTGCTGGTCATCGGTCGACCTTTCTCTGTCCAACAATTTTGTATATTTTTATGTAGTTCTTGGTTTTCGTAGCATACTGTAATGTACTAAGCTAATTTCTAAGGTCTCGCAAAAATTTCAGTGTTGCTTCCTTTGACCCGTCTCACTGTGGGGACTCGGGCTGTTTTATGTCGGAAACACCCAACAAGATCACTTAGCTTGTGTTATTTTGGTGATTTGGTTCACACTCTTCATTCTTAAATCCTGGTGTATTTCTCTCTACGGTACGTTTGAAACAACATATTAGTGTGGTCGCCAGCGGCTATTTTACGTTCCTCCATGGTCTGTGTTGTTTGGCGTCTCCTTCTGCATGCATCCATTCACGTGGATAAAGCGCAATCCTTAGTGTACTCGTGCTGTTGTTCACCAATGCTTTGGTTAACTCTGTGTCAGAGTGTTGTGCCAATCGCCTTAACGACGTTAGCCCACACAACTGGTTGTAAACTCCCGAAAAGATACCCCAGATCGACCACAGAATAGAGGTCGGTCTGATAGGATTCGAATTTTCCGCTTTCAGGTATGGAATATGGAAAACCACGGTCCCGAGAATAACACAGTTGTCTTTGCTGATTAATTCCGAGTCAAATCAAAAGACGAGTGCAAAATCCACTTCGTCTCGCTCCAAAACTGTGTGACAAGGAGAAAAATACCGGGTATTTATCTGGCGCATGGTAACTCACAAACATTCTCGAACCAGAGGAGTAAAGGGCAACTACCAAAACTAGTAAACGTCACTAAGGCATCAATGGTCATGGCGGAGTAGAGGTCAGACAGGTAAAAACAGCGAAGGTTACCTCTGGGTTATTCTGTGAATTTCTGTTCATTCCGATTGGATAAAATCGTCTTCTAGAAGTATAGGGAGATGGGATTCCTTGATGATTGTGTCCTCGACTTAAGTGAATTCGTCCTGTGAGCCAAGGCCATAATCCCTTTAATCGCAGCTCTAAGGAACATGGTTTGAGATAGGTAATTTAGGACAATTAAGTGATTGACTAAAGGCCAAGACATCACCGCAGTGCGTGCAACCACGATGGCCTGGTTTGTGTTTATTATATACTTTTCCGATTGTCATTTTTTTCATCCGCACAAATTTTTCTTGCTCGAATCCCAGTTCAGTTAATCTGCACTGCATGATTCTATATGAGGAAGGGGTATACCATGAGTTTTCTACTTGTAGGTGTGCATCAACAAGCGTGAGGATTGTTTCATATTCCGATCCATGTAGTTTTATTGAGCGTGGCTGTGTGCCAGGCCGAAATTTATCCATTCATCCATTGGCACCATTAAGGGTTGCAATTGTAGGAAATGCGAAATTTAAGCATCACTACTGCAGTTTGATTGTTGAACATGCTGCTAATCTGTCATGACGACCGATGTAAGTTAATCAAAGATGGATTGCACCACACCGCCTGTTTTTCCATCCATCTGTCTTCAACCTAGTGTTAACTTGAGCGTTTGATACCAGGAGGCGCGGGAGTAGCACAAAACCCCGCCCACAGGCGTGTGCAACCACAGCCGATAGTGGTGCAATTGAATCATAGCATTAGGATAAGCAGCCGACCTTTCTGAGCTGGGTGGCAGATACATGGACATGAGTTGAAGATTGATACCATCTAGTTTGGCTACCTTCAGCGAACTGATGCAGCGCGCGACCGCAAAACGGACACCATACTCGCTCACACCATTTGTTTGACATTCAATCTTGTAGGAGTGGCAGCTAACACCTGTCTCCCGAAGCTTTGTGTTACATGATGGTCGTGATGCCTATTTCATAATAGCTCAGTTACATCGTGATCAATGCGATGTTGCATCCCGATGTTTCACTGATGTCTCGGTCCAGCATCACACTTGTGTTCAGCTTTCCGACTGTGTTAGCTATCCGTGCTCATCATCTTTCAACCGTACCTGTGGGTGAACTCGGGCTGCCGCTGGTCCTGACAGTAGTCCACAAAGTTGCAGGGCACTAACTAAGTGCAATTATATTG
The DNA here is from genome assembly GCA_008508345.1 of Paragonimus westermani. NCBI lineage: Eukaryota > Metazoa > Platyhelminthes > Trematoda > Plagiorchiida > Troglotrematidae > Paragonimus > Paragonimus westermani. The sequence continues at coordinate 37,153 of QNGE01004685.1, read as the reverse complement.
CAAGGGAAAGGAAGAAAATAAAGAAACAAAAATGGGGTTCTGCCAAACAGAAGAGTCAACAGGTTTGTAGACACAGGTTCCACTTACTGCGACACAATGCCATGTCAAAGACAGTGTGAATGGTCCCCAACTCTTCAATCAAGTAGACAGCACTCTCCAACATTGCTCAGTGTTACCGTCTTCATAGTTCGTGTTCATATCGTAGCCTGACTACCTTATAGGTTTATCCACTTGATGTTATCCAGTTGCTGGAGGCGTCAATGATAAAACCCGGCGTGTCTGTTCACATCTTCTCAAATGTGCTACTTTCTGAACCATAGAGCAGGCTGGATCGCGTGCATGCGTTTCGCACGACTCTCTTCGACACACCGGAACTTTTTTTGACTCCACATTTAACAAAGATTGGCGAAGGTAGGTCACACGTGCCTTCCTTGATCACTCTCAGGCTACTTCCCCCCCACGCGACATTTATGTCCCAGTAAATAAGGCAGACTACAGCCTCAAGTTGACTGCTTGCAGTGAAATGGTAAGACTGGAAATTGCGCAAACTTGAAGGTAGTAACTTGCATCATGAAGCTTTTAAAGACATTCCATTCAAAACAGTGCTAATTCAGTCAAATAGAACAATGTGACTCATACTCGGCTGGCAGTCACAAAGTACGGTTATGATCAATACACTTTAGACCTGGTCGAAGTCCTGTCTTTTTTTCGTGACACCTCCTTTTTTAACTTTGATAAGCCAACAGGCTGGCGAGTGACTTGGAAGCAATGGCAGCATGGCACATGTGTTGATGGTTGTTGCATAGGCCTCTGGTCCTTTTTACGAATTCGGAGTTTGTCGTTATCGCACCTCAGTTTTCAAGTGCTCGCATTTCTGATATCAACCTCTCGTCACCCTCTTTGACAAGTGGACATGGAAAGATGACAAAATCTAAGAACCTGTTGCGCCTCAACAATTCAACCGCCGGCATCACTTCTGCTTCCAACGGATAGCTGTCTATTACCACTGCTTCACATGCTCATTATGCAGTCTAACGTGCTTTCTCACTCAAATCTTGTGTGAAGTCACTTACCGATTCTCAGAAACATGTTACACTCAAACTCCTGATGAATCTAAATTGACTAACACTTAAGTGGTTGCAGCTGTCGCATTCTCAGACATTTTAGTCAGCCCATTTCGAAAAGAAGCGTCTTACTCGAGTTTCTCCTTTGTTAGAGCTTGCCACTGCTACATATCCTCACTAGTGTCGGGGTTAGAATTCCTTTTCACGCTTTCATGAGGCTACCTTGTTGACTTCTGTGGTATTGAGCTCACGTTAGACATGGTTGACTTACCATGTGAACACCCGGCCACGTTCGATTAAGATTAGTGCTGATTACCAATGATCTTCGGCTTTGCAGAGAGGTGACCACCAAGCACCAGAACAACCAGGAAACCCGTACCTAGAACGAACTACTGGGTTCGTATGCGACCCATGTCACAAGAAAGCGATTTCCTCCGTATTAGTTTAGGGTCAAATACTCAGATAGATGTTAATCACGTAAAAATTCCCAGCGTATTCGTGAAAAATAATGTGTAGCGAACAAGCTCGTTTTCAGTGATTCATTCTCAGGCTAAATCCATCACGTTAATATGGCACATTTTAAGGGAGAATCGTTAGGGGAGTAAACGGGGGACTATGGTTAATGAGGTCAATCAGTTCACTGTCACTGTGTAATCAAGTATCCACTTGAACAATGGGTCTTGACAGGCTAACAGGGTTGGTCTGGGCAGATCCAAAGTTTGAACAAAAGGTTTGTGGGCGCACAGGGTTGGGCTATACATACGGATCCCAATAGCCTCTGCTGTAGGCTGAATCCTATTCCTCACCACTGTCGATTGGATCGCCTTAACTCGTTAGATTAAACGAAGTGCGTCCTTTACGTTGGCAGTGTGATTTGAATCCACCAGGTGTGATTGTATGGCGCTGTTGAGCCAAGCTTGATGGTGTTCCCGGATTCGTTTCGATAAAGGTCTGTTCGTGCGTCCACCATAACTGGTCCCACAAGAACAACTAAATGAGTATACACAAAACGAGGCTGCAGAAATAGGTACTTTATCTTTTAGGTGTAGACACAAAACCCGATTGGACGTAAGATGGACTCGTAATTTATCGGCGTAGAGTGTTCCGTTGACTGCACTTGTGAGCCTATATATAATAGTTTCAGCTAAAGTATCGCCCTTGAATGCTAATCCGATATGCACTGTTTTCTTTTCTTTAAGATACAGCTGGTCTCTTTTACTCCGCTGTTGCGTGGCCCTATCTATGAACCTTTTCGGATAGCCATTCTCTATGAATATTGTGCGTATGAATGCTAATTCCTCCGCTATTGTGTCCTCTGTGCAAATCCTTAAAGCTCTTCTCGTCAATCAATTCATTAGCTTTCTTTTGGAGGCAAGTGGTACGAAACTATTGGAATGAATATACTGATCATTTCAAGTATCATTTTTATGTATTGCTCGTTGAATTGAACCATCAATATGGTGACGTAAAAGTACATCTAAAAAGCCTAATTGGCTATTCATTTCGATCTCCAACAAAATATGCGAATCAGTCTGCGAATGGGTATGAAGCCACCGGTAAGTCGATGGGTGGAGCTTGGGGATGAGCGATTTCATCCTGAAATGGACAGTGTGTAGCTTTGGGTCGTAACTGTAATTTTTCATTTTTCTACGACAGACGGGTGGGGATTAGACCGCTTCTGTTCAGATAGCATAAAACTATTCGTAGAACGCCTGCAGCAATGTTCACTTTACCTAATTACCCTTAAAACTAACGTGCCTGAAGACCTCTACCTAGGTTTCCTCATCAAAAGACCTAATTTCACCATCCTTATTCAATGTCCATGGTTTCATAACAAGAAATGCTAGAGAACCGTGACTTGTTGGTAATTAGGTGGCACGAGCAGTGTCACACCGTATATATATATTGAAATGATTGGTTTCCTGGATGTCCACGATGTACATGGTCCGCGGAATTTTTGTTCGTAGGTCTAACAAGTAACGATTGTTTCATTTTGACAGGTAGACGCCTTTAATTCTCACTGACTAATAAATATGTGCATTAAGCGCGAGACTACGGTAAACTGTTTTTTCTTCAGTGAGGCCCACAGGTTTCCGTTATAGTCCTTCCAGCCAACAATTGCACGTACTATCTGTTCACAGTAAATACACTCATTCAAAGCGGTCCCATTGTGCAAATTTCCCCCCAAAACCCATCATATGAAGTTACTGCACATCTGCGTGTTGTTGACATTGCTGACCTGACATGCTCTCAATGTAGAATAGAACTGTTAGGTTTTCTCCTGTACGATGGCTCAGTACACGTGCTTCAATAAAAGTTGGACGCAGTGCAATGGAGTCGACCATCTTGCTTGAGCGGCTTTCAAAATAATTGCTTCTGTCAGGATGCGTTTGTAGTTCGAACGTGACGCCCTCACTAGTGTTGTGTGTTGTTTGCTAGGCGTGTGTTCCTAGGTTCGATTGATAAAAAGACATTAACCATAACACTATAACCTTTATCAAGCAGACCTCCACTAATTGCAGCATCACATCTACTGTCAACTTCTGAGTGTTTCACAGTTCTCACCTTTGTGCACTCAAAAACGGGAACATGAACACATATTCCGTCCTTCTATCGATAAGCATCCAACATTTTATCCCATACTTGTCTGCCTCATTGGACGTAATTGCAGCAAGCTTTATCTGCCTTTTTTATCCATTGCTCACCAGACTTCAGGGAGAAGTTAAGATTGTCTACAACCATGCATTTTGCAGCAAACTTCTCGAATCTATGTCATGTAAGAGTCGATCACTATATTCGTCCGTTGCTACCGAAAGTGCCGTCGAGACGGAACAATTTCTTAATCGTAAAAATCGGATTTGTAACGTGGTTTTTTGGAACGTCAGCATTCCGAACTTTTCACCGGAAAAAAGTCACCTTTTCCGTATGATTCTGTTAGGAGGCGTATCTCCTAACGAGCCAGCCAGGAAGCATCACAACATAGCGGTCGACCGACCCAATTCGGCTGATGTGATCGTGGGTGGGATATGGTTCGACTTAGCCAATCAGTTTGCAGCTGTGCAGCCGAACGGCTATGCACTATCCGGGCTGTTTTCTCGCTTTTGTTTTTTGATGCCCTCTGTAACGTGGTTTGTTTCAACGCCCTGACCACCATCCATGTTTGTTTTATTTGATTCGGTCTGCGTCTGACTGCCACGATCGTCTCATTTGACTTACTTCGCGTCTTGACCATGTATGGCAGTCGTTTCGTCATATGAAGTTAGAGCCCCTGTGGCCTAATTTTGTTTCGTGTTTCCAATAAACGGTGTTGCCGCTTCTCTTCTCTTTCTCGGATTGTGGGTCAAACGATGGAGCGCGTTACCAAAGGGACGATCCAGTAAACCCATAAGCTTTTTTCAACTTGTCGAAAGCTCCAACTTCCGCAGAAAGAGGCCGTGATTCCAAAGTGTTCGGAATAAGTCGTAACATTTCAGGATATAGACTCACCGGTAGCGAGTGAGAGTGCATTGTGTGCACAACGGATCTAGTGAACGTGCTTCCACAGAGCAGGCTTACTGGTAGTTGCGTTCTCCGCAAGCGTTCGATTATTGCATTTACTCGTCTCTCTCGTTTTCTGCCGATGTAAACCGTCATCTGTCTGTTGACCGATTGACCAATAAATTATACTCATCACTCCAGGTTAATGTCTGTTTATTCCGGTAATTGTTTTTAACTTCCGCATTCGCAACAAGTTCCGTCGGTCGTCCATGTTACTGTCATGGTACGCACTGATCTGATTCTCGAGTGCGTCGTGAGTAGTACTTATATCCGACCGCGTAAACTTCTCATTTTAGCTGTCCGCTGTTCAGCCTACGTCTCGTAGGTGCCGTGAGACATGCACCATTTCTTTTCCAAACGGAATGGCGGCCTTTGTCGCGAGCATTCACGGTTGACGTCACACAGATACACTTTCATTTGGTATCACCACGTCCGTGTGGGTCATCTATGACCTTTTACTGGACCTAATGACCCGGTATCGTCCGTCTGATTTACATGACTCCTCTCAACTTTGCAGAAATTTGTAGGATTTGCATAAAAAAGAGGGAATTTTCAGAATGAGAATTTATGCTGTTTTGAAGTTGGACTAAAGATCAAATGTGGCTTGTTTATTGTTCTTGTGTTAACAACGATGACTGCTTTTGAGGGGTATGCTTTGGTGTATCTAACATTCCTAGCGGGAGAAGTTAACTGTCGTTCACGTCCATGAATACTTTTGCCACATAGTGTTATCAGAACCGCAATAGAGCCGGGCAACTAGCAAAAGAAGGTCAGTGAGTAAAGTGTGATGGCTCTGTATACCGCGTACCTGATGTTCTCGTCGCCTTGCTAGCGTACTCACCCGTTGTTATTGATAACACTTAATCATGACTCCACGATCAACCTCGAAGCCAAGTGGTTTTATTTTATTGACACGTGTGACCGCTCCAAGTTTCCATATATTTTAGAAGTCTCCAAACAGTATGTCAGATTTTCCAAACTCTCCCAAGTTTATAAAAGTTTACGAGTCTTACGTGGAGTATGCTTTCTAGCTCTTTGTCCATAGAAGATCGGGATAAATTTATACATTTGTTTACCGCTGTGATGCATTCCGAAACAGCCTTCCCAACAAAACAAACGGAGAGAATTACTTCATTCTGTGGCAAGCTCTGCCCTTATTGACTTCACTGGTAAACAGATTGCTTTGGCGTTTTACGATTTGTCGACTTAACATCGCGTAACCAGTTCTTCTCCGTCGTCATGACAACAATCAATAAAAGTGTACAAGTTGCTTGGACTGTAGAAAGTGAAAAATGTGAGGAAGTAGCCAGCGAGAATACCAAACTAGATACTGACGTTAACAACACACGTTTGTGACGAAGTGTTGTCCTTTAGTGAAAATGGAAGTCTCGCTGATAAAAGTGTCCCCTTGTCAGTGAACTTTTTCAGGGTAATTTAATGTTGGTTGCATTGTTTAACTTTTGTCTGGCGATGTACAGTCCTCCAAATGTAAGGTTTGTTTGTGTGGCGCTCTGTGAGATTTGTTGGTTTGAGTGTAAATCGATAGTTGGAAGAATCGTTTGTTCTGTAACTTATAACGCGGAGCGACCGAGCGAATGCAATCGAGCTGTAACGATCCCTACGAAAATGTTATATTACGGAGAGACCGAACGAACACAGTTGAACTGTAACGATCCCTGCGAAACAATAATACTGTACACGCTGTTGTAACCTTGAAGAGCCGATCCCCAAGCAGACTACGAAGGAAAAACACTGGTCTCTAGGAAGAGAGCTTTTACTGTCTCAGTCCGAAGACAAATTACAAGCGTAGCTCTTGCGTATTTATAGCTCGTCAAGCGACCTTGTGAATAATGTTCAATGAAGCGCATGAAAAGCGTCCCAGGTCATAAATCAGCGAATTGACGTCCAGTATGTAAATCGGCGCGCGAAATTGGAATGACGGTGCAATAGTGGCGCGAAAAAGAGGAATTCGGATTTACAAGGTAATAAATGTTCCTTATCGGTTAGTTGGACAGTTTTTGGGGGGGTACTTAACACCCCCGTCCAATAGTAACAAAGCCGCATAAGCGATCGTTAACGAGTGACAGCTATCCGCCTATAAACATGTAGCGAGTCGCAAGCGACATCCGAACACTTTTCACGTTAAATGCAGGCCAGCCAACAAATGCTCGCTGCCCACCCATTTTTGTCCACGATTGTCTCGGTCCAACTTACCTCCATTCTTAAACGGGATACATATTACATTTTTTCTTATAAGAGTGGGCTCTTCGCCCAGTGAAAAACTGTCGCTTTCGCTGACTGATATGCGGTGGATTCTGCGCCGCAACATTTTTCCATAGCGTGCATACGCTATCTCATGGTTTTCTTATTCGCTGCGATTAGGCTCTAACATGAAATGACATTTTCAAAATATTCAGACTGGTAATTTTTTTGAACTCGTGTGAATGTCGATTTGGAATGTTCGTCGTGGCCACAGGGTTTAATGGTGGTAGATTCCTAGAAAGTGTAGGTTTCCCGAAGGTAGCTATTTTGAACAAGGGCTGTTTTTGGAAGCCCAGCACGACCAGTGTGTAGTAGAATTACGTCGGAGTCGCTGAAACTGGAGCATTTTTGTTACCGAGGTTTTTTTACAAGCTCATAGGTGTGTTTGTTCGGTACATTTTGTTGTCCTTCGTCCTTATCTGTGGTTGTAGATCGCGATATGTATAATTCAACCCATTCCTTTGTCAAGAGCTTTCGTTTTTCATCATTTTTTCCAGTGAATGACTCGCCGAATGTCTGTCTCCCTGCTTGTTCTCACTTGTCTGGCGTCCCTACGGTTGTTCTTCCTCTCAATGTTGACCTAGACAGTCCAAATCCTTATCGCGTCTTATCGTCCTCTGTTCTGGATGACGGCAAAGAAAATCGACCTCCGCTAGTTGTTCATGTAAGTGTGAGTTCGAAGTTCAGATTATGTTTCCAGATTAACCAAGCGATGTGTCATCCTCGTTTTCATCGTAGCTTTTTCATATTACAATCTAAGGTATACTTTCATTCCTCCCCTATTCTCTCAATGTTAACTTATAATTCTTAGTGAGTATGGTACTATAAGCAATCGATGATTCCCAGTTGGCATTTTAGTTTTCAGTAAAATGCCTTAACCCACTTGAGGTGAAATTGGCGTCTAGTTCTTGCAGTGTACGACGTGAAATTTATCCCATTTCTTATGTGTAATTCCATGTATCATTATTCCCCATAGGGCAGAGCTCGTCGCAAAGTGAGTTGCATCTATTTCACAATGGATTTGCATTTTTTCGTATATCATTTTTTAATTGTTTAAACGGCACTATAATCCTTTCGTGCAGCGGCCACTACTGTGAGGGAAGATTTGTGACGTAATTTACCAATTATGTTCCGTATTATTTGTAAGTATCCTGAGGTATCTACACTTTAAGGAGATAGACTTGCTGTTCATCACGTGGCGGCGCCTTTTCGGTGAAGAAAGATGCTCATGTGATATACTGCACTTGTTCAAAGGAGCTTTAAGCCACCTGCGCAATGCTCATAATCGAATGCGTCAGCTGTTTACAAAGGCCATCATCCACCAGAAGTAGGGTGGGTAATCAGGTTTTACACCAACGCGCTTAACATTCCATCCTCACTACACTAACGCAAAGCCAGGTTGTTTTACCGTTTTTTATTCCAGTCGATAATTTGGACTGGCCTAAGTGAAGCGCATATGTTAGACGTCGATGCCAATGTTTTCATGGCTGACTGATTTCTCACTGTTTCAGACAGTGGGGTTAGTTTTCTATCTTGCTGGACATGTAGCCCAGCGCAAGCACATAAGTAAAACTTTCCGGGTTATAAAGTGTAATAAGAACCATTACAAAATCACCGCTAACTGGAATTTAAACTTGCCAGACAATTACCCGTGTTTTTCTTGGGTACGAAATTGTTTCAACATGGCTGAGCACGTCGGGCTATTCGCCTTTGATATGAAGTAGAGAATAGATGAAGCCCGGCGAGACTGGACCTTGACGTGGTGTGACGGCTTGCGCATCTCAGTGACATGTTAAGTTAATCTGGACGGTGTGGTGACCACACCAGCAGAGTTACTCATACCAAGCAGGTCAACAGATACAGGTCTGACAAAGCAGTCTCCTTGTCCTCCAGGTTGGAGGTTGGAAGATGATTGGCATCTCTTTGTGAAAAACGTACCATTTCTGGTACACCGCCACCCACCCACTGCCTTGCGGTACAGGCTTTTGAGCCAAAGGCTTTGGTTGAGTACCCTAATCGTTCTCCTGTCTAGATCTGGGCGTCCTGGCAGTATCTCAGCCAACACACAACTATGAATTCTCAAAACATCAGCAATTCCATACTGCATCGGCCGTCTCGCAGTATAAACCCGGTCACCCTATCTGCTGTACACAGCGGGGTGGATAGGCGAAAACATGTTACCACTGACCCTCCCTCACTGTCTCATAAAAGTTAGTTCTCAGACCCCTCCGGATTCCCAATTCAGGTCATTTCTCTGCAGGTCCCACAGCAGATATAATTCATCGTAGTAACACTGTGCCGATAAGTCCCAGCTCTCGCCACTAAGTCTCAGACTTCCGTCGTCCTGTGTTTCGACCTAGAACGCAAATTAATATAAGTGCCTTCAACGTTCGTACTCTGAAACAGATAGGTCAACAGGCTGCTCTAGCACGAACGTTAGACTCGCTACATATTGATGTTTGCTGTATCTCGGAGACTAGAATCCACGACAGTAGTCAACGTATGGAATTAACAACACCCGCACTTTCTACCCGATACTGGTTACACACTCTACGTGACTCCCAGGCCGCCGTTGCCGGTCAAGCGGGAGTAGGTATATTCCTCAGCACGACGACCGCAGCCGCATTGATAGATTGGGTTCCTGTTAATAGTGGACTTTGTGCCGTCCGCTTGGCAGGTTCTGTTAGGCTCAGTCAGAAATTTTTTCGATAAGTCTGCTTGCGCTCCAACTGACTGTAATGACACCGGCGTCAAGGACGTCTTTTATTCGGATCTGGCCGCTCTCCTCCGGTCGACACGTGGTTCTGTTATAGTTGTTCTGGCCGGAGATATGAACGTCCAGGTCGGCCGCTTTGGTGGGGCCGAATCTCGTTTAGGTGGCAGGTTTGGGATAGCATCACATCGCTCGGACAACGGTGGGCGACTATTGCAGCTGTGCGCTGAGCATAAGCTGTTTTTAGCCAGCACTAGTTTTAAGCATCGTGCGCGTCGTTCTTATACTTGCGCCCTCCCTCTCTGAGTCAGACCTGCTCTCAGATAGACCACATAGCTGTTAGTTTTAGGTGGCGGGGTTCCATTCAGGACTGTTGTTCTTATTTGAGCACGTACCTAGACTCAGATCATGCGTTGGTACGTTGTCGTCTCGTACTCACTTTTGCGGGAAAACGACCCCACCGACAAGAACGGTTGGCGGTTGAGAAGCTGACAGTACCTTCGGTAAAGCGTAAATGTCAGACCAGCTTAGAGGTCTGCGTTAGTAGTTCTCACTCCAAAGATCCTGATCGCTCTTGGACCCAGATCACACAGGCCATTTGTGACGCAGGTACATTAGCATGCGACAGGGGGGTACATAGAATGAACAAACATTGGATCTCGGAGAAATCCCTGGAGTTGTTAGAAGCCAGACGGAACATCCCTCCTGGCAGTTCATATAACAAGTGTAGAAGAGATGTCCGTAGGAAACTGAAACGTAGCCTAAAAGCTGATCGTGAGGCTTGGTTATCTGGAAAAGTTAAGGAGATGGAGGTGTCCTCTGCTACAGGGAACATTGGCAAACTGTGTATGCTTATCCGTGTCACTGGTCCCAGGCGACCGTCTGTCAGTGAAGTTATCAGTGAGACAGATGGCACACTCATTTATAATAAGTCCGGAAGGTTAGAGCGATGGGCGGAACACTTTGAGGGTCAATTTAACTGGCTACCTGCTTCTACCGCGTTGCCGCCACAAACTTGTAATGCAGTGCCCTGGTCGGTAGACTTGGAACCACCCCCTGAGACTGAGGTCTGCAATTGCATTGCGGCTCTCAAGCGTAATAAGGCTGCTGGTCTAGATGACCGTGTGCCGGCACTTTTCAAAGAAGGGGGAGGGGCGTTAGTGGAAGCTTTGACTCATTTGTTTCACTTGTGTGGAGGAGGGAAACTATCCCCCTCGAGTTGGGGTCACTCGATAATAGTTCCTATATTCAAGAAAGGTATAAGGGGTTCTTGTGAAAACCACAGGGGAATTAGTTTGACCCCAGTGATTTCCAGGGTTCTAGCATCCATTATACTTCGTCGACTCACTGCAGCTCGGGAGGTAAACATTAGGGAAGAACAGGCAGGGTTTTGCCACAGACGGGGATGTATAGATCACATTTTCACTCTTCGTCAAATTTTGGAGCAGTGTCATGTATATCGCCGGCCAACAGTTGTGTTTCTCGACTATAAAGGTGCGTTCGATTCAGTGGATCGATCTACACTTTTAGAGTCGCTCAAACGCAGAGGTGAGCCGACTAAGTATGTGAACATACTGTCGGCACCCTATTCCCATACCTCAGCTCAGGTTAGGGTTTACGGTGAACTGTCTTACAGTTTCAGCTGTACCTATGGTCACAGTGACATGAGTTACTGTATCTATTCATTAGGTTGCCGTTTGTAATTTTGAGGTCTGCTTTTTTTAGTGTCTCTCCATTATGGTTGTGAGGCACTAGAAATTAAAAACGTTACACCTCTATCATCCCACAATTAGCAGTGGTTATTGTTTTTATGACCTGCCGGTTAATAGACTGGAATTTTTGCATGCAGGACGTGAACTCTGACCATCATTTTGAGGGATTGCCATTTTAGCAGCATCACACAATTAGTTTTGATATATAAAGAACATGTAACAAGAAAGTTTGCCTCGATGATTCATCATCAGGATAAATGCGGTGCATTTATATTGGTTAACCATCCGCAAACAATACCGCATTAAAAGATTATACCATTTGTCATCAGGTCACTATGGTCTACTCTTTTCGGAACTAAACAAATTACGTAATCAAGTTCACTATATTGGCAGTCAACCTTATTTTTTAAAGTCCGCTAGGCAGTATTTACGAAGCAAGACCTCGAAAACATGATTCCTCTGACATTGATGATAAACTCTACGTCCCGTTACTGTAGTTTTCTTCTCACCTGGCTAACACACAAATGTACAGTATTTAACCTGATGTTGAATAGTAGGAAACAAGTTTTTCGCCACGCGTTTTTATCAGGGCTATACGCTAACGGTTTACTCTAATAAAGTTGCCGTTCCGTTCTCTATCGTCACTCCAACTGTTTTAACCATGAGGTTGGTGCTCAACCGCCACACTGCGGCTCCTGAGCCACTTAGCTCCGGTTTTAACAACGTCCGTCAACTACTCAAGTTATTTTAGTAGCATCGGAAAATCGCCTAATTTTGAGTACGTCCAAATGGTTGAATCTTCTGCTTTCTCGTTTCAGGTTCTAAATTTGGAATCACTCGATATTGATCACATACTATCACAGTCGCGTTAAACTCATGATGGGAACATTCCTATTCTCCTACATTTGTTTTGCGATTATATTCTGTTCATCTTTTTATCACTTAACGTCTTGGATGCTTGTAATGAGCCAAGTGCATTTTCTCCCAATTCGCTCTAATGGGTTTCTAATAAACTTGGCGACAGTATTCTGTGTATCGTCTTTTGAAATTAACATCTGTCGAGGACAACATCTTGTTTCGAGCACGCAGTTTGTTTGCGCAAGTTGTACTTTTGGCCGAGAGACCATTCGTTGAGCAGCATACTTACAGATTCCTGGTTGAGGCCAATGACTAAATCCTGCATTAGTTTCAAGGCCGCTATCCTGAGGCATGTCTTGGCAAGTCGTTTGATTTTTCATTAGTACTCTGTGACCATTCCTATTTTCATAGGAAAGTGAGTTCAACGCAGTCTTAATCAAGTTGTTACCAATTTGTATTTTTATATACTCACCTTTTTTTGACTCGTGTATGAGTTATCCTCTCCCGGGTTGCCGCTTTTTTATCAGTCCCATCGACTACTCATATCTGAGCTTTAAAAGCGAATAAATGACAGGTTCGCGCAATTTCCTTCTTCACTGCTATTTTACGACCTATTTTCATAAGTGATGCTTAAAAATTTATGGAGTGCGTGATCAGACGGCATTTTAAAAAGTGATACTCATCGGCTCCTAGATGAAGGAGCAACGGTGAAGTCAAGCCATTACGGGCTGGGTATGAATGTGAAAGTTTGGTATAAGGTTTTTCGTCCAATAAAGTCCTGCGTTTGTTTTCAGTTTCAGGTGCTCGGCCTTCATGTTGATAACTAGATACCTATGCCGGAGTTCTCTGTTGTGTCCGGGGACCACATTTTAAACAACAGCTGTTAGCTATTGTGTGTTTATAATTTGTGGGCTACGCTTCCCAGAAGGATCTGCGCATTATTACATAGTTTTCAGGCTTAGACTCCTCAGACTGTTTTAGCATGCTTGACCGACCAGCAGTTTCCAAAGAATTCACTTTTCATGAGGTAGTTGCATCTTGTGAAAAGCCAGCTTCTAGAACAAGGGCACATTGACCTCTTTCGATTAATGTTGAGTTTTTCATTCACGCGTTAAAATGCAGAGCATTAGGTCGTACCCACCATCTTTCGCACTTGTTCGTTTCTTCGTGTTATTAATTGTTGTTAATCAGGACCAACGGTCGTATTTATTTTATCACGTGGCTGAAACCTGACTGTCAGGTTTTTCTATATATCGGGCATTTGCGGCCTCATCAGCTAGTCTGTTGTCCTCCCTAATAGTTATTTATGTGGATTTTATTGAACGGCATTCTTGTTAAACCCTCCCAAACATTCGCTTTTTCTTTTACAAGTTACACCTTTGATGCACTGCCGCAGATTGATTCATATTGCCACGAGTGAGAATTATTCATTGCAATAAAGTAAACTGCCGTTTTCGGAATATTATCGCGACTTAACAGGCCTAAATTTCCTCCGCGTATAATACAAGGTGATACAGTTGTAGATTCCATTCCTGAGATTCGTGAGCGTAGCTGTCACGTGTTACAAGACCACCCGGGCTGCTTTTTTATAGATACAGTGCTTTGTGTTGTTATCCAGTTGGCACGGAAGTCTTTGGATCAAGAGACTTTGGCACACTGTACAAAACGATCAAGTCAGTCTGTAATTTGATGGATTCGTTTGACAACTGACACCTGCGATCTATTTGCTATACCAGTTGAACGGCAACAACAGTGAATGTGGCATGCTGTTAATCGAACATAGTCTTTGCAGAGATCAGCGAACAGTATTTAATTCAACTGCCGTCGGACATCACGAGGTAGCGTCATAGTCGCTAGTGACGTGTAGTTTAGAGTCGTTGCATCGCTTCACGCTATTCGGTTTACTGCATCTTTAGAAATTGGACGGGCTAAGACACAGTGGTGCCTGTAGCCACCTTTTCCCCAAATCCACTCATTCACCTTCAATGAAGTCTTCCCGCAAAACATGCAGCTCGCGTGCCCACTGAATCATCTATCAGGCAATCAGTGTAAAGATTGTAATACATCCTAGTGGGATGTAGACCCACATAACGTAAGACATTATGTTCTTTCGAATGAAGGGCTTGCCCATCGACCGAACTCACTTCAATCCTGGAATCATCTGCACGCTATTCCGTAAGATTGTCTGTGTAGGTACTACATGATACCATTCGCAATGTGTTCTCGTGCCCTGTCCACTTCAAAAGGTTTAAATTATTTCTAGTTAACAGACCCTCGATCGGTTAACGAAGTCGCCATTACAATTAACGGTCGTGCAGAATAGACAGCCACCTTCACGAAATCTTATGTTCACAATTCATAAAATTTGTGCACCATACGTTTCCTCGTTGTCTGAAGAGGATATTCTGAAGATGGATGCATAGTAACTTGGAGACGAAATTACACCACGCAAATAAAGACATGTTACGTTGTATCGGCAGGCCTAGCATCCTAGAGTACAACCAAAAATGATGAGAGTACGTCCCGATCGTTCTCTGGAACTCGAATATGGCAAAATATATGGAGCGGAACAATGAGTGTTTTTAATCTACCAGGAATTTTAGATACGAAACGGCAATAATAGTTCACCATACTAATGAAATGGCCAAACGGACGTGCCACCACGTTGATCGCATACGGATGTACTCCGGCGGCGATGATATTGCGTTCGAGGGCATCCAGCGGCAGAACCTCGAATTGACCGTTAGTGGTATTGATGATCATAACGGAATAATCACGTTTTTAGAAAATGTCCCTAGTGTTCCTCGAGAACAGTCGACGAAAACTGAACCGGTGTGCGGGTAAGCGAAATAGAAACTACATAGTACTTCACCGATTAGCCGTTGAAAACTGTAATGCAGCTCTTAGGTGGGTCAATTTGGGACAAAATATTCTTACCGTGTGGATTAGAATAAATACAAGGCATCGGGTATCGACTTGCAACGATGGCCTCCACGCGGACGCAAATTACGCAACTTTTTCGAAATCTTGTGGAATGGTAGAGACCGTGGACTTTTCAAAGGTGGAATGATTCTATGTTGCAACATAAGATCAAACTATTTTCAGGTGATAGCGAGTTCTTCGGGGACCAAACGTCTTGAGCTGGTGAACCACGTATAACAATGTGAAGTAGTCATATATTTCACGGGCGACTGTTGGAAATTTTGCCTTATGATTCCATGAAGTTGACAGGTGGTGGCGCGTATTCCGGCTGGGCATTGGCAAGGAGAACTGACAGGCGGAAAGAGTCAATGTTCACCAACTGGCCTGTGTCAGTTAGTTTAGCAGCTGAGTTGGACAAACAACGTTGCTCCATACATACTAGGAGTCTTAGTTTCTTGAGAAAGTTCTCATCCAAAATTGTCGGTTCTACTTCAGCAATGAGGAAAGTCTAACTTCCGGCCCGTCTCATTCCGAGGAACAGAGTGGAAGAACACAAATCACGTGGAAATAAATAAATAAATTTGGCAGCTTCGAGCGTCAAGCCATGAGAATACCAGACTTGACGCTGTGGTGCGACGGAAAGACAGCTGACCTCCTCGGTTGTATCGATATGTAATTTGCTACCACCTTCCTTAACAACAACCGAAAGGAGCCGACTAATTTCAGAAAAGCGCTCAGGGTCGTCGCACAATAGCAACCTATACAAGGGTTCTAATGCACACAAAACAATCAAAAAATGCCAGAAAAGAACTACACGAAACATACACAACTGCATTAATAGGGGGACCAAAAAACAATCCTCATCGCGTACAAATCATGGACAGAAAATAAATAGCAGCGGGGATTATGGGTAATCATCTCCAAAATTAAGATCCGCACAACTAAACGGACCTGTCGCATTGGCAGAGAGTGTGCAGTCGACCGGTTTGGAGAACACGAGCACTGTAGACGAGTGTGGCTATGATTAGAGCTGGTCAGTAGTGCATATGCCTGCCACACCCGGGACTAGAACTGCGGCCACGCTTGTATCAGGCAATCGTGTTCACCACTGCGCCATTCACCTCGTGTTGGGCACGACCAAATTATCCATTGTGAACGCTCAACCAGTTTCGCTTGTCTAGTAGTTATCATGTCGCGTGTTCGCAGACAGAGTAGGTGTCCTCTCAACTGGAATCGATCAGCCCTGGCATGGGACTTGTGTGCAAGTGGAGATCATAGAAATGCTTTGCTTGTTCCGCGCTATTCTCATCACTGATGTATGATCGGTGTATTTGGTTTTGGTATGTGGATTGAGAATCAGGCACAAATGATAGGAGCTGTCGCATTGGCACAGATTTTCCGGTTTCAATTGATATCGTTTTTGTTGACTTTTTTTTGGTTTCACTATCGCTTCCGGTCGTCTATGGTTTGTGGGTATTTTTCTTTCTGCAATCTTTGTATGCCTCCTAATATTTTCCGTTTGTGATTTTTTCCAATTTATACCTTATTCTCTCATTTTTCTGACGAGTCTACTCTAATAAAATATTCTTTCTTCAAATCAAGATATTGGCTAGTTTCCTCAGATTTAGTAGTTGCGTGTCGAACGTCACCTATATTTTCGAATGACGTGAGATAATCAAACACATCTGTTCATTGAAGAGATTCGGTAAACCCTAGTGACACATACGGCTCCTCAGCGTTGCTTTAATCAACTATGTTGTGTTTCATATTTGGTGATAGACGAACAGTATTTCGATCCCGGGCCGAATACATCTCTGGCGTCCGTGCTTCGATCGCATCGAGTCACGCCCAGTTGCAGCAGTTGCAGTGGCTAAGCGCCTAGCTGCTGTTGAGGCTATGTCTTTGGACTCAGAAATTTTTGCGTTACAGAAGTTTTCAAGTCATCAAATGTGTTAGTGGAAAAGGGATTGCGGTCATTGTTGGTAAAAATTGTACACGATTTTGCTGGCTGATAGCACATATGGATAAGCCTTCGTTCACACATGTCAACAAATACGAATATCTCAGAGGCCATAATTGTGAAAAATCTGAGCTTCGGTTGGTTGCGAATCAGCGACAGAAACAACGTGCCCAGACAAGGTAGGCGCTTTGTCAGTTGAGCTACTAAGGCAAGCCGAAACCTCAGAAATGCCATATTTGGGTTCAGTCATCTACTACTTGATCCAGGTGTTTGTTTATCCATGCAGGATTTCCTAAACGGTTCAAGCTGGCATCCACCGACGTCCCTGTTTTACACCAAAAATTAATGTTATTGCATTGAACGCAGCCATCAACCTGTATAAGTAATAACGCTGAAAATACTTCTGTACGCATCATAGCGTTCGAATGACTTCTACTTTGCCAACCGGTTGTGTGTGCTTTACCAGCGTTCGCACGCTTGTGAACATAGAAGCACAAGATTTTTCTATGGGAACTGTGACATGTGATCCAGATAGTGAGATGAGGGATAGGGAACACGCCGAAGGAGGCACGTCGGACGTACAACAGCTGCTGTTCGTTCAACCGAAAACAAGCAAGCAAAAGCCTGATGGTCAAAAGCTGCATTACCAGATCGTTACCTAAGTAGATCTTTCACATTGTAATATCGGTTGCAGCTCTCGGGAGAACTCAGCTTTAAGCAGAACCTCTGGAATAATACGATTTCGACTGGCCTCAGAATGTTCAATTGGCGACAGTTGCGGGGCTGTAAATTTAAGCAAACAGTACGCAAAGAGACTAGGTGCTATGAGCTGCGGTGTTAATAGCATATGGTGTTTTCATAATTGTGACCACGGATGCGCTGCTCGTCTTGCATTGTGACAGCACCAACCTACTCGGAGTATATCATTAGCGAAGAGGCGAGAAGTGAGTTATGTCAGTTATCTTCTTCCAAACACGTCAACCAACTACTGTCATTGTTCGGTGGATCACGCATTCTCCTCTTCAGAAATCTGGGTCATTGTGGTCTTCTTCTTTGTTTCCTCATTGACCTCAATGGTGTATCGTTGGTTTTTCGGTCCGAATTCAGATGTTCCCCCGATCATCCTATCCGGAGCGCAATACTGTGTTCAAACATTGAACTACTTCCTGCTCACTCTCTTCAGTATTCTTCTTCTCGAGTTATATGTTACGATTGGAACCTCTTTTCCCGAGTAATAGGGATTCCACTTTCACACCAGCCTCCCAGCTAGCTAACCAGCACTGGCCGGATGAACCATGAAGACTTCCACTCACCCGCCTCCCGGTCTTAGTTCTTTGGGTTTATTTTGGATACGAGGTGTGTGAGTGGAATCACAGGTGGCTCAGCGCAAACGACTTGTGATGAGTGTTTGACACAGGTGTCCGCTGACTCCGTTCACTTTGGCAAGCTATTATTGCATGGTGCCGGCCGTGTGTTTGTGTACAAGTTGCTTAGTTGAGCATTGTTGAGCCGTTTTCCTGTTGTTCCTCGTCCACTCCTATTGAATTATCTGGCCGAACGCGACTGGTTAGCGAAAGCTACCGATACTTATATACATATATAGCTAATTTCGGATCACGCTTTTGTTTTCAGTTTTCACTTTTTTTGCGTCTGTGCGTGAATATAACTGGTGGTTAGTCTTCCTGTTACATGGCTCGGGCTACGCTACCAACATTGTTTTTGAGGTGCGACATACAACAATCGTGATTTGTGGTCATTCACCGACTGTGACCACTGTATACTGAATTGTCCATTAGCGCGATCATGCAAGTGGCAAGAAGTGCGGTCACTACTTATGTCGCACCGCTATTTCACGTAGACCAGGGAGTGTGGCTAGTGAGTCAAGTGAGGAATGGTTCTGGAAATTGCCCAGCTAGTAGGACTACGCGATGATCTTGCTCAATCTCGTTCGGAACTGCATGTCACAATCTTCCTTCGGAATTAGCCGTGTTGGTAGCGATTTACTTTCGTTAATGTTATTATAGTAGCGAATTTGAACAGGATTTGCTTCTGACTGGAGAAACCTCAACCAATCTGAGTCCACCCACTGGATGCTGTGAGCACAGTTCTGGTCGGTCAGTGCCATCCGATCAAAAACGGAGATCAGTAGCTACATTCAGTTTGATCTGAATAAGCTGTGAATATTTCAAGTTGTTTGTATGCCTATTGGACCTAAGCAACTGAATAGTTTAATGTAAGATGCGTAACGTGAAATCAGACAGGTCAGTCAAAACGCAGTTCGTTTGTCCTCCGATGAACATCGTGAACGTTCTGGTTCTCCTTACGAAGGGCACGACCATTCTGTGAAAATATGATTTCTTAATGCCGTTCAGACTTTTGCTTTTCGGACTTTCTTGGCTTGTTAGTTGGACCGCGCGATGAACGTGCTCAAAGTGACAGTTTCAGATATGAATCTCTTCCGGAACTGTCACAATCTTCCTCCGAAATTATCCAAGTGTTATTGGCGGTTCACTTTGGTTAGTCTAATCATTGTAACTGGATACAGGGCACTTGAATTCGCGTGCTCAGCGCAAGCCACTCGTGATATGTGTTAAACACAGGCGTCCATTTAATTCGTTTACTTTGACAGGCGAATATGATACACACACCGCCAACCGTCATTACCGAACTGTCGTGCTGTACGAATCGCATGGCTACAATTCCGCAGTCATACTACCTGGCCATTACTCATTTCCTTTGATTTGTTGAGTTTCTTGCTTGGAGCAACAAGCTGTTTTTTAAGAGGATCACACCGTCTAAAATCCACTAGCAATTTTTACTCACTTTGTGTCCAACTCACTGCTGCTGCTTCACTCCCAAGAGGCAAATATCTGGCGAATCATATTATCCGTTCAGTGTCGACAATTGTTGTCATGCACATTCGCTATCAAATTTTTGCCAGCCTTCATCTTGGTGACACCAGACTACTCGTATCGACATGCGAACGAGAATTAGGGATCCTTTCGATAGACAGTTTGAGTCCGTTTAGAAATTATGCAGTCAGGTAAGAGGAAATAGCGTCGAAACCCTTAGGAAAAGTGTATAGAACCTGTCATCCTGAAGACGTACCCATCATGTCGGCCGCCATAATACGCCTTCACCTGCATGTGAACACAGACATATCTTCCTAATCCCAAGAAAGGGTTGCACTAACTGAAAGTTCAAAGGCAGGCCACTATGAGGAGTATGGGCCTCAGACAGACTAGTGAAATCATTTCGATTACCAATAAACATCGGAAACTTCGAAAGAGATTTCATCACTCCACTACTCAGTGTCTTATCTCCTGCTGTTAACCTCGGGTCGTTCGCTGAAGCTGGTGCACAAAAAATGGGCAACTCACTTTGTAAACAGAATTGCTTCACAGTCATGGTCCCTTCACAGTGAAACATTGTCTAACTTTGTGGTTGCGGCCGAATCCATTGGGACTTTCAAAATGTTACACGGTCAACAGGTACAGAACAGATAACCTGCACCATAAGTTCCCTGAGCGCCTACCTAGCCCAGTTCCGCAGGTCAGTGAATGTACACACCTGACGGAACATTGTTTCAGAGTTTCCCGTTTTGTTGCACAACAGATTCTTTATCAAAGCTTCGTTTTAGCCACTTCCGTCCGCTGTGTTTATTAACCCCATAAACCGTCCAGCAGACTTTTTCCAGATTACCACAGAAACAGAAATGCATAACCACAGGTTTTCCTTCCTCATTTAGCAACTTATAGGCGTATGAACGGGGAAATTTCCCTTGTTTAGTCATGATGGTTCAGCAGACGGCTTTCCGAATTGAAAAACACGTGATCTTCAAGGAAGTATATGAGGTCTGTAACATTTTTTTCATCGTCCATCGCTGGCCAGTCCTCACAGAATTGTAGTAAAACAACTACTCATACATACGGAGTGCTTTGTAATCGCCCACCCCAAAATACTAAATAGGTTCACACCAGTCATGTACCGTCCGGTAGATTTTGAAATCGATGGCGTCATCTAAATACAAATGGGTATAAAAGGTGGTATTGTGTAAAAATAAACTGACTTCAGTTGTGTACTGATTAGCAATTTTGATAACGTATTGTCCATAGTTGAAATAAAAGAGTCTGAAGAGTTTAGCTGGATGAACCAAGTAGGCTCCTATTGAGGTGAGTTGAGCCTTAGTAGCCTTTCAAGATTTTCTTGGAGAATGGAAAAGTTAAATCAGAAAAAAGGTGATTGCATAAGTAATTGATTATGACTCGCACTGTCGACCGAACATTGAACAAAAATAATCCGAATTTTGTAACCACTTTCAACATGACTTTGTAACAAGAAACCCTCCGTCATACAGCTCGTTTGGCCAAATGAAGGAGTAAAACACATGGGTCAGGTATTAATTAATCATCCATTTTATAAGGTTTACCTGGACAAAAACAACTGCATAAAGTGGAGTTTCGACTGTTTAGAACTGATTAAAGTCGCTTATCATCATTGTAACCATGATCCTGACCAAAGGTACTGTGACTCGGGCCGCCGCTCACCTCAACAGTGACGTGGAATATCCTAGAGGGAAACGTTACTAAGATGGTCGACAAATACTAACAGAAGACTGAGCGGAAGAACTAGAAATGGTATGGATACAAGTACGCCATTGACTGCGACACATCGCCATCTCGAATAGCGTATCTAACCAGCGGTTTGAGTGATCACGTGGACCCCATCCAGGCAGGCGATGCCTGCCCACTTTGCTCAGTGGAGCAGTCAAGGTATTCATATTTCGTGACCACGTTGTTGCTTGACCACCACGCGGTTTTACCCAACTGTTGGTGGCATCAGTATATAATGCCCGGTGGGGTAGACGCTCAGATGGCATACGGAGCACGTGACGCAACCATCGCAAGCTGTGCAACGTGATTAGTTGACCAATTGATCGCGCATCCCGAACGATCCGGAATACGCGCCGGCGAACTGCCACATTGCTCACGCGATCAGTCCA
>QNGE01004685.1:0-12877 GCA_008508345.1 Paragonimus westermani | reverse complement strand
CTTGAGGGACCCCACCCCGAGCCTCTGACTCAAAAGTCTGACCTGCGAGACAACAGGATATAGGGTTTTCTTAGGGGACCCTACCCGGAGCCAATGACTCAAGAGTCTGACTCACTTGGCAGTGAGGGGCTTGCCTAGCCCGAGGGCGCAGTGGATAATACAATAATGTCTGATTCTGAACACTGTTGCGCACAAAGGATGTACCCGAAACTACATCGAGCTTTTGAGCGATATTTGATGTTTTTCGACCGTATTGGATAATACGCCGACCGTCACGGTCAACCGTTGAGCGGTCGGAGTGCTCTTTGTTTGAGGGTACATTTTCTGACCCCCTTCTTCCTGATACGGAAGACAACAGTGCCGCAACTATAAAAATAGTTCTGCTGTATGCTCATAGGAGCGTTGGAAACAGTTCATTAGTGCTGTCCCTTGAGTAGCTCTCCTTAAATAACGTAGTGAACAAAACATCACGTAAAGCTATCATTCCTGAAATTTAAATAACGATGACAACGCCCCTTGTAGTTTCTACTTCTCTGATACACGATTCATTGGAAGATTCTTGCTCCAACAGGCAAGCTTAAATCAAACAACTGGGTGTTTTGTAAATTCGTCTCACAGCTGAATTTCAACTATCTACCTAGCATTGAAAACGAAAGCATATTCTTGATCGGGGTCCGTTGTACACTTGACACCTCATGAGATCACACATTAATAATGATAAAAAGCAACAACTAGGGGTTTACTTTGTGTCGATCATCACTGACTATTGAAAAGTTGGATTCAATAACAGAAAGTAAAGAAAAGCCGTTCGTACATGCTGAAATCGATGTGCTGGCTACGCTGTTTGTGGACAGTATTAGGAAATTAGTGTTAAATTCGTTTGAAATAAATGTTGCGATTAAACATTCGAGACCGAATAATGAAACACACGCCGACAGGGGCCAGTTCAGAGAATTCGTGTCCTCAAACCAAACGGTCTCAACCGATATGAGCAAACTTAAATTTGTGTAGGTGACTCGTTTTCGTTTCAATGAAAAGGAAAAATTTAGGATGGATTAGGTGATAAATAAGATTTTCCAAAAGGAACTTATAAGAAAATTGATTTGTAAGGCAACTACAAACATAGTAGAGTCGGTAGCACCTTTTGTTTTCAGCGTGCAAATCCACGTCAACCTTAGAAATGTGAAAAGACAGGGTTAAATCATTTCGCTGTTAGCAGACCAATATTCGTCCACACAGGTGCATGGAAGCACGATAATTTGAATGCATCGGAATTCGGACAAATAACTGGTTTTCGTCTTTTCTACACCGTATTATTCACCGATTCCTTTTCTGCGGTCCAACTTTCTCTCTATCCGCACTCTTGATAAGAAACCCAATGGGGAACGAAGACGGCGCACTGTCCTACTAGCACTGTGAGTCCGACATACCGTTGAAATACATGAGTTTCTTCTGGGCTTTCGGACATCTCTAAGCTGACTGCATGTGCTTAATTCACCGATCCCATCCGCAAAACAAACGTTCTGTGGTGAGTAGCTCATATCAGGGAAGTCCTCATCACGAATGGGACGTTTGATCCCAACGGAATAAACGATATTCCGTGAAGCGTCTGAGGATTGACTACCAACCGCAGGATATTTTCTTGCTGACTGATCATTGCCAGTTGGTGATGAAGTAGAAGTTACTGCCGTTGGATGAACGCAAACATGTAGATGATTGTTTGTGTTCCTTTGACCTGTAATAGACGGAGTTGTGTAGGTACTTTCTTGGGTGGGGGAAGCGGAGCCCGGTGAATGGTTTGCATTTGAAGTTTCGTCTCGACTTGGAATTGCAGAGGAAAATAGTCCAAATTTTAAGTCTGAAATAATACATAAGGTATGGTCAAAGAACAACGTGACACGAGGATAGGTGCCAACAAATACATGGCTCAGTAATTGAAAAGTATCGCCAAAAAACCAGCGCATCCCCACTGATAACTGGACTACATATACCGAGTATGACTGTGTATGTTTCGTTCCTTGAAAGCTCTTCTCGTTTGGTGTGCAATGAAAATGGAAGAGGGAGGTTAGATGAAAATAAGCCATTCGTTTCGAGGAACGGGCAATTATGAGAAATTTAAGATGAATGTATTTTCTGGAGTGAACGTCATTTGTACAAAAATTTTGCAAACATGGAGTGTTTGAAAAAATCTACTGCGACTTCATTGTTAACAAGACAACACGATTAGCGGCGCTTACGGTAAAATCAATTCGTTGAACGTTGTTCGAACGAACGAAAGATTTCCAGCTTCAGATGTCTGAGCGAGATTCTTAGGTTTGTCTAGGAAAGCAGGGTCGTTTGCGGCAGAAAAAAATACGACACTCATCTTTAAGCGCCGTACGGGAATCAAATACTTAGGGGAGTTCACTTGGAAAACCACCAACAAGAGATTAATATAGAGGGTTATACTACCAATAGTTCCGTAATCATCAGCTATAACTATAATCGTGTGCAGTTTACAATGCGCACAGCCGCAGCACAAGTATAGCAATGCCAACGCTTTCCTGAAGAAGCATGAAAATGCTACCAATTTTTGTTCGTTTTAGATGGTTTTGTCAACCGCGTATGCATTTATGGTATGCAAGCTCGTTGAGGATTCTGTTGATGACGAAACACTATGGTGGGAATAATTGTACGCAAGAACGTGAGTGACGCCAGCGCCTGTAACCCGTTGGGTTTCATCCGTTGATAGACCTGTGTAAAGAGTACAGCATCGATGAGGGCGCTGTTTTATCGTCAACTTTTTCATTGATCGTGAGGTTTAAATTGTTGGGGTGTGTTAACGCCGTACAGTCTTACTTTTCACCAACTCTTTTCGTCACAAACAAAATATTTAACGGTTGCTGCCGCAGTGATTCTTACTTGAGACAACCAACGCAAATT
The DNA here is from genome assembly GCA_008508345.1 of Paragonimus westermani. Lineage (NCBI taxonomy): Eukaryota > Metazoa > Platyhelminthes > Trematoda > Plagiorchiida > Troglotrematidae > Paragonimus > Paragonimus westermani. The sequence goes on along the minus strand of QNGE01004685.1, from coordinate 9,955 downwards.
CTTACTTGAATAACCCCACAACAACAATACGGAACTATATGAAGTCGTTACAAACGCTAGTGTCGCTATCACGAAGCCTATTGTACAGACACGCAGGTTCATCAAATGCAGCCCTAAGTGGAGTTTATATCGTGGAGCTCGCAACGATCATAATTCGTGTAGATGAGACGTGATTCCTCTCGCAATTCTAAACTCAATAAACTTAAAACTGGTTGGTGTGGTATTTTGATGGAAAGAGACCACAGGGAGACTTTGTAAGGCATTCACCCAAATAGCTAGATAGAAAAGTGCTAAATAAAGGTGTCATTGGTTGGTAGTACAGCGATTCAATATGGCAACGTCACGCGCACAAAAGCTGGCAAGCAAAGTATTAATTCCACACATTTTTCCCAGTTGACCACCACCATGACTGTTACGTGTCGTCACACACTTGGGTGGCGGATCCAAACTTGTTGTAAGCAATCGATACACACGCGCGTTTCGTGGAACAGGTGATCCACGGGTCAAATTGTGCGAGTCGGACACAAACTGTCCGCACCTGTATTTCTTTTGCGACTTTGGCTATGGCCTAATTGGGTATACGCTTTTCGTACTGACGCCTGTAACAGCTGAGCCGTGTTGTTGGTGGCGGGAACTGCAATGAGTGCGTTCATGCATCTAGTTTAAAATACGTGGCCATCTTCAAAAGAAAAACCCTCTGATATTTTATGGAAGAGATGGCAAAAGATCTTCACGAATTATATGAAATCACTTTCCACCTTGGATCAACCAGTACCGCTTACTCCATCGGGAAGTGATTATTTTTAGCTCTTCATCGTCAGTAATTATTGGGGCCCTCATACCTCCTGTCAGAGAGTCAATCACCTTTCATAGGACCTGACGCTATAGACACCCTCGTGTTTGTGGGTCCCGCTAAGCCACTAAGCCGTTGACTCGAAAAGTCATTTTGAGAAGTTTGTCACCTACCTGTGGTCGAGAAAAAAGCCAGTGACGTAAATGCTACAACCGGACACGTGATTGATTGTGCAATCATGTTTCTCTACAGACAATATCTATCGGGCTAATTTACTTCTTCGGTATCTCTCAGGCCAGATCCACTCCGGCGGTTTCCGATCTGCCTTCACATGAAACCATTGACCCAACAATTACGGTCGCCATTTATTCAGCTCCCAGACGAATAGTAGACGTGCTTTCTCAGTGGCTGAATACTTTTGCCCTGCTGGGGTCAGGACTCCGCTGCCATGTTCGATTACTCCTTCAATTTCACGGTGACCGGCATCTGGTGCTACGATGAACGGAAGTTTCAGCGTCAGTTGTTGCTCGTTCATCTCTTGTTGCGCTCACATGGCCGCCCACTGGACATCTTCAGTGCATTAGATTGCTTGTCTTTTCGCAGGAGTTAGTAATGTGATGATGCAATGGAGTGAAACTTTTTCACGAACCGACTGTAGTACTCTTCCCGATCCAGAAATCGTTCCAGCATGCGCCCAAAATTCGGAGTCACAACCACTCAGACTGTCAATATTTTCTACGACAGTGCTTGATTTTAACTTGAACCAGCTTGCATCTCAGAACCACCATTAATGACCGTTCGGGTCGTGACTTATCGGCATTACCTGAGTTCTCCTGAGTTCTTAATTCGGTTTAAGACAGTCTACGTAGGCATCATGTTCCGGTTCCGCGGTATTGAATATCACCATATACTGTCACATTCCTCAATTGTTTTACCAACCGGACGATCAGACATCGAAATGTGGACAGTGCTCTGGGTAAGCAAACGGAATTCGCTTAAATTGGTATTGTTTTTCGCCCACCGTGAGTGTGGTTTTCTTACGATCCGTGGGCTTGACTGCTACCTGTCAGTATCAAGAGCGTAAGTCGTCTGCTACAACTTATCGAAACTACCAGCGACGGACTGTTTTGACACATCTGTGTTCTGTGTTACCTCGCTCAGCCTTCTGAAATCCATACATAACCAATATTCCGCGTTGGAATTCTTCACCAAGAGAACAGACGAATTGTACGGACTATTGGTTCCTTCGATAACATCCTTAACCCAAATGGTCTGTATTTGCCTTCCACCTTCTTCTTCAGGATGAACCAGTGTCCTGCAGTGTCCTTGAGGTCGAAAAATTCCGATTGTTAGCATTTATGTGCAATTCAACTAAAGAAGCCATGCGGATTTTTGTCGTTTGTGAATACCTCCGCATATTTCGCGACCGTGGTTTGAAACAAGAGAGGTTTTAGCCGCGTATGCTTAGTCGACGTTATTCTGTTGCTGTCCTGTGAGTGTCACGGAACTATACCTGATTGACAGCTTTTTGGGCTTCACATCGTTCACGGTGTCTGTTGCAGTGAAGAAATCGGTTCCAATAATCGTTCGCCTGGTTTCTGGGGACAGTAAAACAGTGCTTCACAGTGTGGTTGTCAGTGTCTGCACCCCGTACTCTTTCATATCATCAACTGGCAGCTTATGACCTCCAACTGTCCTGGGCATCACAGATGTCGACTCCTTGTTTTGCAATCAGCGAAATAACCACCCCCGTGTCGACTAAACACTCTTCTACATACCCTCATCTTCAACCTTTATGCATACGGCCGCCGTCCTAACAGCTATTGTTACTATTTGTTCCGCTCAACAAAAAGAACAGTTATAGAACTATTTTCAGATCTCAAACCGTTGGGTTGGAAGATCTTTCTTCCGTTCACATTTCTCTACAGCTGAAACAGCCTCATGACGTGTTGTTCCTTCGTGATGCTGTTCTCAGTGCAGCTACATCCGCTGCCAGCTGCTTCGGTGAGAAGCCGGCTGAGTGAACCCGTGGCTCAGGTTGATTGGTGAACAAGGCGGTGATCGAGGTGTGCGATTCTAGGGATGGGAAATTTTCTCCATCCCTCTGAACCATCATTTGCATTGGGTATGGATCACAGATGGCTAAACCCGTTAAGGAAATAGGGCTTTCCTTGAAGAATATCGCGTCGGGCCTAAAGTAGAAGTGTCTAAGAGGGATTTGCGGCACTGTCATGAAGATGATTCGTTTTGCCTACAGCTACATGGTAACAGCTGGCGACGCACTCCTGAATTGTCGGATCCTGCCTCATTATGCTATGGGACAGGATTGTGGTATATATATGAAATGGACTCATCACACGTTTAACTCCTTGACGGTCTTTGGAGGGATAGCCTCCATCGGGTGGGCGGCATTTATCAGGTAATATAACATCATGTAATGTGATTACAGGAACAATCATCCACAAATTAAAATCAATTGTTGGGCGACGGCATAGAGGAGGAGTTGCCCGCGTTAACACCGTCGTGTGTATTCCAACAAGGTTTCTTCTTTTTAATGCAGATATTCTCCCCAGTAGTGCAGTAAACGGCGTGGTTTGAGATGTCCCTTACGAATCACTGAGGTACAGCATTTTCTGAAAATTGGTGTGGATCCAGTCGCGCTTCCCTGTTGGGGCGTACACGAGAGTGAAGCAAGAGAATGCCCAGTTCGCCGTAGTTTATAAGGGCGTGGAGGAAGGTGTTTATTGTGTACATGGCGGGCAAGAGCTATTTGTGAACTGCTGCCTTAACCGTGGTTTCTAGTCGTTCTGATATTGTGTGGGTCTATCGCAGTGCCAGCTGATGCCTGTGACTGTGCACCAGATGCTGCTTTCGCCGGTGCAGTGTTGAGGATGTGTGAATTACCTCCTCGGTCAGATGTTTGCCTTCCAATTGAACGGATCGTCGAGTACTTTCTATAAGACAGGCACCGAGTAGGAAATGAGCTTCTTGGCGATGATGAATGGGAATGTATTCATTATGGTAGTGTTCCGACGTCCGTCTATATGTGCACAATGTTTTCGTTGAGCTGATGAACAATCCTAGTTCGAACAAGTTTGTTCGGAATCGTTGAAAACGAATCACCACGGCCTCTCTCGAATCCACATACAATAAGATGTCACCCTCGCATGTCAGGTAGTCAAAAGAACTGGGGGGGGGCTTGAAAAAAGGAAATCGTATGGGGAAAACGGGATTTAACTGAGAGCCATATTGAACACTGGACGAGAAGTAGACTTTCACTGAGGTGAGAAGGATAGGTTGTATAAAACCGAAACACCGAGGAAGTAGACATGATTAAGGTAGTCATATAAAGCGAGTGTAGCGTCGCGTATAAGAATAGCCATAAGAAAGGAACTGTGGGAGACATGACCAGAAACCCTGGAAGTGTCATTATTGGCTACTAACAACTTTTCATTTCCAGAATGGTCAAGACGAAATGTACCAGGAACAACAGCTAGCAGCCGTCACAGCGGGGAAATCAACACTGTTGTCGTTCACTCGGAAAATGAAAAGAGCAACATTCGAAAAGAAACAGCTTACGTGAAACGGTTCGTTGTATCTTATGCTCACATCCCCATCTAGCATCTGGTCTACTGCATGCGCACGATACCGTTGTACAATCAACATTATGTTGTTCACGTGTGTATATTCAGGTGCACGCATTACCCAGACTGATGGAACTTGTAAAATCGACGCTTATTAGTAAATCCAGCAGAATGACCTCGCACGCCACACTCAAAACACGCACATTTCATGGGGCCTTACAGATGGTCGACTCAGTAGTCCGGTCGCCCGAGTAAATCCTGAGTAAATCACGAGATACCGTAACGACTAATTGAGATTCATGTCTTATTAACCAGAGTGAAAATTTTAATTATTAGATCGTCCCCTTTGGTACGCGCTCAGTCGTTTGACCCCCAAAAACGAGAAATCAGAAGAGACGCGGCTGCACTGTTTATTGGACGAGTGAGACAAAACTTAGGCCACAGAAGCTCTAGATTTATAGGACAAAACGATTACCATTGATGGACGACAGACACGAAGCGAATCAATTGAGACAGTCATATATGACAGTCAGCGGGTCAGAACAAATCACGTTACTGGGGCTACCAGAAGGCAGCCGCGAGAAAATACACTGATCAGACAGCGCACATGCGTTCGACCGCACACCTGCAATCTGATTGGCTGAGTGGGACCATACCATCGCCCACGACCACGACATCCGAGCTGGGTCGGTCGATCGATGTGTCGTGATGCGTCCTGGCTGTCTTGTTAGGAGATGCGCCCCCGAACATTAATAACGCACGAAGCCCTTTTCAAAAATTGTTGCATACATATTATTCGTCATAGCAAATGTAATCACTTCATATTCGCTTATTTAACATGTGAGATTGCGTTCTTTTTCTTAACCCCATAAATATCCTTTGTGTGGGGAAATTTTCCGCTACGAATGGACACACACAACCTAGTCTCGGCCGAAAAACTTGCGATTTTCAACTTTCTGACGGTCTCCAGCGAACCACAAAGTCCTACGTTGCAGTCTACCCAATCGTTAGACGGATTTTAGAAGTTCCTATCCTCCCTCGCCAAGACCGACTTATTTTAACACTTTTTCGACGCTAATCATATCACGTAATGGCAAAACACCTTGAAAGCACATTTGGACGCTTTGTCCGGAGTAACCTCGAACTATTTGAAACATTGACCTACACACAACCTTGCAAAAGGTAAACCAGTGTAGTTTCACACTTTCTTCCACTGAATTTGTGGAGCAAGCGAGCATCGAAGTTCCGTAAACTACAATCTTTTCCTATCTTTTTGGTAGTAGATTTCACGTTTGTAGTACTGTTTAATAATTTTCGTTTGGTGTCGCCTGTAATTATCTGCAATAGTTGTGCATATCCCGGAGTGCTTTTGACATATGCGTTAAGACATATATTATTACCATTATTACGGATTTTACGATGGTAACCGGTAGTGATGCACGAAATGGAAGTGTGGAGAAAGTCTAAAAGTGATACGGGAGGCGTTGACTGTTTAATGAAGTTCACCCGAAGGTGACTTATCTGTGATGGTGGGTGGTGTGCTGTGAAAATTACGTTGAACGAATCTGGGATGGAGTCAGGCGGACTGGACTTGGTGCAGAAGGGCCCAAGTGGTCGACTGATCTGCAGAGGGACTGGATGTACTAAGATCATAATGATTGGGACAAGAGAATGGAAAAAATGCTTGTCGTCACTTCGCTTGCGCCTTGCGATAGTGATCCAGTAGTCCCCGAAGTCGTCGAAATTGAATCTGTTTTCGTAGTATACATTGTGCCGCCGTCCACAAAGGGCGCTGAAGGTGAAGTTGTTGCGACGCTTTTCTAAAAGATGCTGCGGATGTCCGTGCTTCAGTCGCCATAACTGTTTGTTTTCTTCCTGATAACGTTTGTGTGCGTCTTCTCTGCCTTAATGAGTGCCATTTCGCTAATAAACTGCCATCGCGTAGTCAGGCAGGCTCCACGGTGCTAACTAGTTCCAGTAGAGGAGCGTGTTGTGAACCACCAGCTGTTTGCTACTTCACTGTGATAACTATATTTGCTTGATCGTATCGACTTCGTTCAAGACAGCTGACGGTAAAGTTGAATCCTCGGATATGAGCGGAAGGCTGCTATCAGCTCGAGGAAACTTGTCTGTAGTTAGTGGTGTAGGGGTGATTTCCAGTTTCGTTAGTAGAAGACTATTTGCCAGCAGTGATGATAGGGTTAGGGTTCTCGAGAAGTGTATTGGGTGCATTCTGGAAGGTGATGAGTTATGACATACCTGATTACTTGGAAGTACTGGTAGACTGAGTCATAACGAAGATGGACTGTTGAACCGTTGTCGGACGTTACTTCGGGATTACGCAACCTAAGTGGTAGCATTCATTAATGGAAGGTGTATGCTTGGACCTGAGTTAAAAGTGGCGAGAGATTAAGATGTTGGTGACCTATGTATTGATACTTCAGCGTAGGAATTACGCTTTGGACGGTGCGAGGATTGGGACGGCCTTGCCAGAGTCTGGGGTCATAATCTTAAAGTCTTGCTGCGAAACTGGATATATAGGTGAAAAGTAGGTGGGACTCAGTGTTACACAGGGTAGTCATTTGTAGTCGGGTGATGTCAGGATAGTGACAGCACTGTGAGTGACAGTGTGTTGTGTGGAGTTCCCCTGGATGGTAACTTGTCAGTCGGAAAGGTAGCAGTATGTCATTTGGGGTTTTAAGATAGATTCTGACAATTATTCCCTACGCTGCTGCACTAAATATAAACGGGTTGATTAATTACCTTCATACTGCGCATTGGGGAGGATACCGTTAGCCGATAGTTTGAGTATCATCGTTGCTCCCCTTTACGGAAGAGCGCATCTGCAAAGGATATGAAGCAGAATTTTGTTTGGCGTTGACTGACAGTCTTTATGGTGGAAGGGGAGCGACATTTTCTAAGTCGTATTAGAAAGATTGTACAAGCCTCCTGTGTGAGTTGAGTTGTAAAGCGATGTTGATGTGTGGCATGATGCAGGTGTGGGCGATTGTCATGACAAGACGCTCTAGGTAGGCCGTTAAGCTTTATTAATAAGCCGTGAGGCGGTACCTCATTCCGTCTGACGGATGGCAAGGGGAAGGAATACGGGTTTTATTGGGACCGGCTTTTTCTCTAGCATGGATAAGAGACATCACTGTATAGATAACTGGAGCCACCAGATTGCTGTAACGGACGTCCAGGTAGAATCGTTGGGACTACGGACGAGATCCGCTCCACGGACCATTCACAGGTTCACAACTGTGGCTGTGTGTGAGTTATGTGAAGTTGTACTGGTATTACAGGAAGCCATTTTAATCCGATGGAAAGTTGAGTGCCCGCATATATAAGTTAGTGAGGGGTCATCGCTTTAGTTACGCGGAATGCGATGTAGGCGGGGCGGCGACTGCACGCGACCCTGCCTGAATAAGGTATGAGTGGGACGAGACGACTTGGCGAACCGCCAGGCAGTGTCAGTAGACCGCAGTTTTTGGTGGCCAATCCATCAGCTGCTGCGGATATGGAAGGAGAACACTGTAATATGCGTAGCCTCAATAAAAAGTCAGTGATTGGGCAAATTTACTCAAACAGAACGAGATGACCGAACAGATTGGAATGCAAGTGGCCCGAGAATTGTCAAGCTGGACGCAAAATCCGTAACACCGGTAAAGGAATCAAAAATCGAACAATGTGTGTGGAAATTGCGAGGGGCAGAGCAAAGTATGAGTTTAAAGTAGCTAAAATTTAGCATCGGGTCTACTAAGCTAAATACAATAGTAACTCCGTCTTGATTTTGTTCATGTTCAACCGCCATTAGTGAATGTATTTGGTCTATTTATGCATCAGCTGAAATAACACACACAAAATCTACAAAAGTGTGTACGGAAAGTATGAGTAGGGTATGAGTAGGGTAGGAAAGTGTGCTCTCATAAAGGTGATCAACTTAGAAAACATGTACGAAATAGATGGAAATTATATAGCGCATGTAAAACTGGATGCGCGTAGTAATGAACAAGATCATGTAGAAATACAACGGGAAAGCTTTTACATGATATGAAAACTGTTCAGCAATAATAATGGTTAATGCGAAGTTAAAACCAGCAACACTTTTCGCAAACGGCAACAGGTGATCAGAGAGTGAGTGAGTGTGACGTTTTCAACTTAGAAGACAACTCACTAAATTGTACACTACTTGGTGTATCCTGACTACCTCTTCAATCTTGTATGCGATATGTCGGACGACACGGCGAATCATGAAAAAGTTGCTACTATTCCTGCGACTTTATCGCAGAACAAAATATGTCGTCGTCATCTGACCCGCCTGACTCGTAAACTAACCGTACCATCCTACTACACACCTAGTTAAAAGTGGATACGGAAATTTGACGTCGGCATTTGAGCTCTTGACTTCAAATAGGACGCGGCTTTCGATTTGCCGGACTTTTGGACACAGTGGGGAGGGGTTAACATAACTGGTGTATGCACTGGTAAATGTTCTATAGCATAACACTCACCACAAGGACGCTCTAAGTAACATACGGAACGTTCATCAAAGTGACACCTTAGATGGTCCAAGCGACAGCTGAGCTAATGTTGCAACTGCGCAAAAAGCGTGCATCCAATCGTGGTCAAATTTGGAAGAATAACAAACAATAGTGTTAGAAAAGATGAAATCCGAAACGATTGGATCGCCCATAAATTCTTGAGTCCACAAGGTGATCACTAGTCAAAATGTTTCTCGGGCAATCTAGTTTTAAAACCAAGGACGCACTTGTTCACATGTGCACACACATTCGAATATTGTTTGTTGAAAACTCGTCTAATATCACGATTCAGCGTTAGCTCCGGCCAAAAAATGTCAGCATAGCAGGACCACTCCCATGAAGCTAAACGACTCCCATATAGTGAACCGGACATTTGCATATTGCCCTACACTAGGCCGGTTACTACACCATCCATCAATATAACCGTCTGTTTTCGGATTACGACCGCACAACATAACATTTTGGATGCACTGTTCGTAATAAAGTTCACCATTTGGTGCACAGTCTCATTTTCACGTGACACTCAACATCATGGTGCAAAGTCTTCGGCCCCCTTCCAAAAGTAGCCAGCCTAGCGACTAGCACCACCAGAGTTTAAACTATCCCACTCCGTCACAATGTGATTAGCTCTGTGACGTTCACCTTACACATACAGACGAGCGAATGGTCCCAATGCTTGGGCCAATTTGAATTAGTAGCCATGGCATCTTGTGTATACTGACCTAATAACCAGACAGACAGCGATTGTAACTGGTTTCACAACGGCTGTGTACTGAACTATCTAATTAGAGCTTCAAATAAATGCTGCGGTGCTCTTCCGCAGTGCGTTCCACTATCGCCCAACGTGATCCGTCTTCTCAGTTCCGTTTCATCTACTACAAACTGCAATGTTCCTTTACGTGGACGTCGCTATGTGATACCTTATTGTCCCGTATGAATAAATGTAAGATCTGACATGTACGGTACAGATAAAAGATGTGTAATACCACTACACAAGAAAAACAACCTGCCGAATTGAATTGAAAACTACTTACTTA
>QNGE01004684.1:17199-57063 GCA_008508345.1 Paragonimus westermani | reverse complement strand
CTTGTGGGACGCTTCGTCCGCTTCTCTTGGCCCAAGGTCGATAACATTCGGGCCGCTCTTGCTTTCAGAGCTCCTGGAGGGCGATTTGCACCCTCGGAAATTTCGATGGGGTTGTGGATGAGAAGAGAATATGGGACGAAATGGTCCCGATGCAGTCGAGGACAGAGCCACCGGAATGAAACAAGTTTGGGTCATTTTGAATGCAGGGGGGATCCCATCAGACTTACTGGGCCATAAAGCTTGGGGATGAAATATTTTCAACGGACTTTTTTCGTGAGATTAGTGGGGGTCTAGATGAGTGATGGTCCTTANCTTGAATTTCCAACGAGGTAGGGGCAGTGGCCTCTGAAGTGTGCTTGGGGTGGTTTGTCCGAGGACACCGGTCCCCTCTTGACAGCAGGGATAAGGACCTTAACGCTTGCCTGGAATTTGGGGTCACCCTTGATGCATAACCTTGTTCTAGCAAGCTGAGAGTGCTCCTGTTGCTCCTGCAGTGAGCGATCTAGAGAGACTCCCCTGAGGTTAACGTGCTTTTTCTTTAGTTCAGCCGCTTTTTCCAGTACTTCTTCCGTGCTACTATTTGCGGGTAACGTCACAAGGAGTCCCAGTGACTTCTTGGTAGCTTTGGAGCGACGTTTGCTGGCGGAAACCATTTTTATAGACTCTGGAGGGAAACAAGCGTTTAGCACCGCTCTGGCTTGTTTCCCCGGAGAGAGTGTAGTCGGAAATCGTCCCCACAAGACAAGCCTCTTCTCCCGGAGTGCTCTGTCCTTCAAGCTCGTCGCGACTTCCTCAATTTGAGCTGTGGACAAAGCCATTGCCTTGCGAGCAGCTGCAGCGCCTGGAAGGGCCAGGGCAGTGTACTCATTCAACGAGCTCAGTTCTGACTTCATGTCAGATAGAGTTCTCTGAGTATCATTCAGGGCTTTTTCTACCGTGGCTATCTGTGCGCTTACATCTTCAGACGCCTTGTAGCCACACTTGCACGCGTCTGACTTCTGCTCGCTCGGGGTGGCGAGTAGAGGATCTAACGTGGCCTTCAGTGGGGTGCAGCTATCTCGGAAGAGACAGCTCATACAGATAAATGATCTTTTTGAAGAAGTGAGCAAGGCATACTGGTCCTCCCTGAGGCCAATACACTTAAAGTGATACCAGTGTAGGCACGTCTGGCATTGCATACCGTTCTGAACAGTCACGCGGCAGCCGGAACGACCACAAGCACTTGATACCTCCGATCCACCGATGCTGCTGGATCTTGTGCGCGTCATTGTGTGTGAGTAAAGATGACAGTTGTTAATGGAAAGGACACACGAGGTTAGAGAATAATACGGATACTATCAAACAAATAAGTTGATACACAGTGATTTATCATATTCTTCAACGAATAGCAATGATCGTATAATTTTTTGATGCACTGGGCACCACAAGGAAACACAAGTCTGGAGAATAATACGGATAATATCGAACACGAATAATACAATACTCGATGAGTTATGCTATCCGACAAAGAATAGCAATGATCGTGTATAGTTTTTTGATGCACTGGGCACCAAGATAGCAAAAATATGAATAGACAATGACAGCGAGGAATTTAAACCAAATTTCGAGTTACCCGGCGCCAAAAACTCTTTATTTCATTCCGATTCGCTTACTGTGTGGCCGACTGCCGGCCAGATGTTGGCCAACACCTCGGAGTCGGCCATGTATTTGCTGGGCTTCATTGCGCTCCATTGTCATCGGATATCGGATGCTGCCATCTGACCGGCCAACCTTGCAGTCACCACTTGCGTATGGAGAATAAAACAAGAAGCACTGAGAAATCTTCGTGGAAAGCGGCATGAGTGTCTTTGCAGCTGGCTTGGTTGTGGTGTGCAGGTCACCAAATCCTCAGTGCAGTGCGACCATTGTGCCTTCAATCTAATCACTGTTGCCTCTGTGTGAATGCGAGTGCAGATCCGTTCTACTGCGCTGTGTTCTTGAACAAGTATTCTCCAAACTGAGTCAGCTTAATCGGTTTGCAGTACAGTCGTTGGCGATTGAATGTAACGTTGGTCGTTTGACAGATATGGATTCAAGTATTCCGCCGGTGCGTGTTCAGATGTCACACTTACTGACCGACCCACTTCATGCTTAGAGAGTGACACCGTTGACATGGACATCTGCGCTCTAGATGCAGGTGTCTCCATCATCTGCAGTCACTTTATCAGATGGCACACTTACAGCTAGTCCACAGGTTGTGCTGAACGATGCTTCTACTAAGGATGCTCTTACGAGTGTATCTAACAATGCCACCATCGTTGCTAACCCGTTTGCAATAGTGGTCGGCACTACTTAATTGATTAACACTGCGAGCAGCAAGCAGAAGTCGATGGTGATAAATGAGAACCCATCGGAAACTTCGTCTCACAAGGCCATTAGGAGGAAACGAAAAGGGAAGCTTAAGAACGTTGAAATTTGCAACTACAACGCTTTGTCAAGTCAGTTGCTGGGGCGCAATATATCATCGACAAACAGACAGGAAGGATGCACGCCAAGTACGCCCGATCTGCTTTCAGTGGAGGTATCCCCATAGCGCAGTAACGTGGCGCTCACGCAAAACTGTGCTGTAAGTATGCCATGGTGTAGGAGCTCTCACGGACCCCAGCCCCTTTTTTCGAAACGTAAAGGAATCTGTAGAGAAACTCCCGAGGGGTCGCCTGATGCCCGAACTCGTTTAGTTCAAAGTTCGTGTAACAATGCTTCTGCTTTCAGGTTTCCCAGGCGTCACAATTCACGATCTTACGCTACTGGGTAGCGTTCCGGAGTCTTCAGATTCATGATCCAGACCCATGAGAGTAGTTTTTTTTACCGCTGAGAAACACACAGCCTTCATACACTTTCTTCAAACTCAGAGGATACGGGGTAGGCGTCCACGAACGTCTGCCTCTTTCCGGTCGTCTCAAGCGAAATGACATCTTCAAGGACCTACGGGCGGCAAGCGAACAAGGGCTGAAACTTGAGAGTTTTCGGTTGACAATCTTCTCCTTTTTGAAGACGGTTAGGCTGACACACGATTCTGAACTCGTAGTTCCATCCTTCATCAGGTAGTCTTCAACAGTATGCGCGGTTTGATGTGTAGGTTTTAGTTGATGACCGTCAACCGGAAATCCTTGACTTCACTGAAAGTTTGTTATTGCAAGATATACGCGACAGCTGGCTGCTACCAACAGATGTCATCGGATACTTCGGCCTCAGGGAGGTGGTGTTGCTGTGTACATCTAAAATGACCTTGTGACACAGGCAGATTCGTTTAGTTCTCCCGATAGAGCTGTCAAAACTTGCATGAACATGTGGCCCGGAGGGCTGTTGACAGCAGTGGGATGAAAGTTTATGGACAACTTCTAGTGGTGTTCGTCAAAGGTGTCCGACTTCATCCTTCTTGTTCAATTTTGCCATGGACTACATTCTAGAGCGTGCGCTTGAGCAGTTCAGTGAACTTGATGTTGAGCTTCTCCGTGGCGCTATGTTGGCCGATCTGGAGTATGCGGATGACACTGTCCTACTTAACCCCTCTGCAGAAAACATGCGGATCATGCTGAACAAGGTGTGGCCGGGCTGGTTTGTCTGGAATACGCTTGGCACCTTGAGAGTGTAAAATAACGCTTCAAGACTGGGGCATTCCACTCATAATGTTTTCATCGTAGGTAGTCCTCTCGAGACTGTGTGATGTTTCACCTAGTTGAGTAGCACTATCTCGTCAGCTTATGATGTTGCTGGTGGGATATCAGCGAGGATAGCAAGAGCACGAGTTGTCCTTGCCAGCCTGTGTCATCTGTGGCGTCGAAAAGACGTGTGGTTATCGTCAAAAGGAAGGGCATATAATGCTTCTGTTTTGGTCTATGCTACCGAAACTTGGTCTGTTCTCAACGACGATGCGAACAGACTTGCTGTGGTCGGCCATTGTTGTCCCCGTCAAGTAGCCCACATCAAGTGGACTAGTCGCATGAACAACACGACTGTTCGCCTGCGCGTATTCGGGAACGCTCGGTATGCACGATCAGTTGGTCAACTACTCACGTTGTACAGCCTGTGGTGGGTCACGCACTCCATATGCCAGCCGACTGTCTACCGTACAGGGCATCATATACTGGGACCACCAACAGTTGGATGAAACCGCGTGGTGGTCAAGCAACAGCCTGGTCACAAAATATGAGGGCCCTGACTACTCCACTGAGCAAAGTGAGTAGGTGTCGCGTGCCTGCCTGGGGTGCTCGCGATCACACAAATCGTTGGTTTGAAACCCTATCCGAGATGGCGGTGTGCCATAATCAATAGCGTACCTGTATCTACACCATTTCTAGTACTTAATTTTCACCCTTCTCAGTAACGATTATTCCTCCAGGATATTCCACATCCATGTTGAGGTAAGCGGTAGCCCGAGGCACAGTATCTTCTGGTTAGGCTCATGGCTGCTATGATGATGATGCTTATATGATGGTCCTGTTCTCGTTATCGTGCGTCTTGAAAAATGCTGCGGCTACAATACCTTGGGTCACGTTCGCATTCCATCAGTTACAACATGTCTACCCAAGTGATGTTTGACCACTCCATCCGTCCCCACAGTATGCTTGTACGCACACTTCGGGGAAGCACACTCCACTATCTGAGCATCGCGATCACCTGCCGATTTTATGACGCGCGAGACCTTGAGGTCGTCACCGTACACCATACATGGCGATTCAGTGATCATGAAGAAATCATTGATAAAGACCCAGCACTCAGACCTGAAGACCCCCGCTGGACAAAAATGTGGTCCTACTCACCCTCACCGAGTAAATTCGATCGCAGGGGAAGCCTTCTGTCCACTTCCAAGTAAGACCGTTGACGCTGGATGCCTCTAGCTTGCTCAGGAGCCATTTATTCAGAATATGTCGATATGTTTGCTTCGATTGTTCATAATTGTATGGCATTGAAACATTACTGAGAATCACTGATGCACTGTTGTTTGGTGTTGATTAGGTACGTCCCTTGACCTCTGTGTACGCGTTCAGACATACGAGTCCTGAACATGCTAAGATGCAAAGGTATAAGTACACATTCACCAAAATTTCGCCAAACTTCATTTCTGGTGTCTTGAAGACGTCCTTCTGTCAATGAAGCGCTAGGTTTACAATGTGTATGTGCGCTCACCTTTGTTCTACGGACCGGAGACCTGGCCCATTTGTACGGAAGATACACTTAGACTCTCGTTATCCCACCACCATTTTTTTCGTCAATTACCTTACATCGTATGAGATGACCACCGGCGGACTAGTTAGAAAATGTTCGAGTCTGCGAGATAATGAAATTGCAATCGCCACTGGTTGGGCCACGTATTGCGTATTTCTACGGTGTGTCTGTCCTACCGTGCATCATCACCGTCATTGTCAGCTTTGAGCCGTATCTATGGGCACAATATCTTGGATTGCCGTTGGTTCTGATAGTGGTTCACCAAGATGCGGAGTAATAAATGGGTACAGATGTATGGTGAAGGAAGAGTCAACAAGTTCGTGGACACGAACCCACCACTGACTACAACACTGTCACGTCATTGTTCCCAATCACCGATGTGGATGATCGTTAACTCCCCAACCATGTAGACGGCAACTACCAACCCTGATCAGCAGGACCGTTAACGTGACTGCGGGTGGATGGAAGAAAACGTAGCGCGGCAAGGTGGTGATGTGGTCACGGGCTATGAAGGCCCTGATCGTTCTTCCGAGCAAGGTTGGTAGATGTTGGTTGAGAGTACACGGCAATTCACAGCATTTGTCGGAAGTGCTGTCGGGCGTAGCAGTGTGTCTCAGTCAGTAGTGTGCCTACCTGTGCAGAGTGATTGACTCTTTTCCTCCCAAATATCCATCGTTGCTTTCTCTCTGTTTACATTTTTACCTACTTATGCTTCCATCTTTTCGTTTACCATTGCCAAAACCAACGACAGCTTTGGTCGTAGTACCGACGGATGTAGATCAAAGCTGAGGGTAGTGATTGTGCTAATATACTGTTGTCTTTAGTGACTGCGATCAAAACAATTGTTTGTGTGCATCTGAGGTTTGCTGCAGTTTTTTGTTTCATTTAGTACCGTAATAACCTGCCACCTGGACAGGTTGATTTGCTAACACCACTTGAGGTATCTGGCGTTAGCCGCTCGTTTCATCGATATAGGCCGGTTACCTGCATTCGTCAGTGAATTGTAGTTCATCGATTGCATGTTAATAATTGATTCCGAGATCCGGCGCGACCAGCAGTTACCCTGATCAGCACGTAAGGTCAACGGTGACCTTACTTGATCACCATCACTTCTTCACACTCGGGTACCGCCGTCTCGTGTATTAATTTTGCCGGTGTATTGATCATACTTTCACTTTAAGCCAATCGCTGGAGCCAACTACCAACGATTGAAAACTTTTCCATCTGGCTGTCTTCTGCACTACTTTAAGGTCGATTCATTCTCAGAGCAGTTCGACAGGTTTATGTAAGTTTGTTGACGCTTTTGTGCACAGGAATCGTTTTAGCACTTTTCTAAAGCCAATTACTATTCCCCTTAAATTGTATTCTAAATGATGTTGGGTAAAGAGCATTTCTTTATCTCGAGATGAGGCTTTTGTCAGAGGGTAGGCGGGCACATGTTAGGTAAGCATACTTAATTACCCTACGGACAGTGTGTCCAATTCATTTAACTTAATTATACCAAACTGGCTTTCTTGGTAATCTCCTGATATTAAAAAAATGAACCAGCGTTAGCTAAAATACCTTACCATCCATTCAGACAACAAGGCCATGTGACATTGACATGCTGCGCACGACAGTTGCGGGGTGTTTTTGGTAAATGTGTATTTCCTACCTAGCAGTGACTGATTCACATGATTTCTTTCATTCAACTCATGATTGTTCTGACTGAGTACTGTAGTCTTGTAATCTTTTTCTTCTGGTATTTAGGTGAGCTTGTGCTAATCATGATTGAAAGTAAAATACGGACAGTTCAGTACATCCGTGATTTTCCGGAGCTTTCTCAGTCGTTAGTTGTCCTTGATAAAAAAGGCCAAGGTACTTTTGCATCCGTGTTTGCTGTAAAGGCGAAGGATGATGAAGAATCGGGGACAATTTATGCCCTCAAGATGTTGATACCCACTGTTGATGTCCGTCGAATTGAAAATGAAATTCGTATTCTTCGTCGATTAGGGTAACTAGCACCTTTCTGTTATCAGCCATATACAGGGGCAATTGCAATGTTATTAAAATGCATACAGCGTGGCGTATTCGCGATCACGTGTTCATTATGATGCCTTTCATCAACTTTATTCCATTTGGAGTGGGTCATTTTGGTGAACTGTCCCATATCTCATCTTTTATTTAAAGGAGTATTATCTCACAGCAGATGAAATTGAAATACGACGTTATATGTACAGCCTCCTGTTGGCCTTATCCTATATACATAAATATCGCATCATTCATCGAGACATCAAGCCAACAAATTTCCTTATGGATCAACACAGCAGACGGTATTTTGTTCTACTCGTACGCGCACATGTTCTATTCATCATTTAGGCTTTTCCTTGTAGATTTCGGTTTGGCTCACTCAGAAGAGTATGGTGATTTAGATGAGAAATGGGAAGCTGACTGTGAATCATACGACACCATAGCAAAACGCGGTATCACCGGCAATCACGCGTCACACAGGCGATCGAAACGTGCTTTGTCTCCGAGTTTAGAACCGGTATGTTGTGCCGATTGTGCGCCAAAAGATTTCAACCCGTATACTACTCACTAATGCTGACTTTACTGCGGTCAGTGTCATCCATGCGCTTGGACTCAACAGGCAAAGATCACCTGGACAAGGTTGGAACCAGTAGCGCTCCGCGTTACGGTCCAAAGTTCCTATGCTTCTAACTACCTGTCCTACGCACATTTGTAACTGAACGGTTTCCAGATTCTGTTTAAAGTTGTGCTGCATTCAACCACACTGCGCGTTTTGTTCCACTTCATAATTTATTCAAATGTGACAACGAATTATTGAATGTGCTTCTCTCTGTCCAGTTTAGTATCATGCTGTGGGCAATGGAATTCAAAGAAGACTGCTCGTTGTCAACAGAGCTATACAATGGAATAGGCGCATTATTGGTTGTGACTGTGTAGTTCGTCGTCTGTTTTCCCAATCAATCCAGAGGCCCATTATCTTGCATTTGTTGCTCGGCGGTCGCGGGAGGTCAACAGTAAAGACGCCCGATTATAAGATAGTTGTTGACTCGAACTAATCACCATGGTTGTTCTCGTTCTCTAGGTTCAGACAACGTGATTGTGTATTATATGGTCTATGGTGATAAACTGGAGACTTTCTTTTGTCTTCATCTCGACCGGAAATAAACTCAAATAGGCATTTGGGTGTTTTCATGACAGCAAAACACTGTGATGCAAATGTTAGGGTTTCAGCTGTAGTGTGACCGGAACAGAAGGTTACAAGCTGATTGATGGAGCTACTCGGATAACCTTCTCCTTGGCATTCAACTGTCGGTCTTTTAAGGCCCTAATTAGATACTGGCTTTCCTCAGCTGAACTTCTTTAATGATTCTGATACAAATTTACATCACTTCTTGCAACTATATGGTAGATCTCGGCGAGGTTTTCATAGGTGCAAAATTCTTCACTATTTACTAATATCTGCATTTTCTACGGTTAGTTTGACTACTGGGCTCCCGTTGACTTATCCATGCCGCTCGTACCCTCAGTACTTTCAGATTCCAGTTACATGTTCGCCTCATTTTAAAGTTGCTATCTTTCACCACCATTGATCCTGCACACATACTCATCTCTTTTACAGACTGAAGCATCTCATCCAGCCAAAAACTCGAGAGTTCATCTTTCTAACGAACCTTCTCAACTCGATGAGCCAGCTGGCCGTCAGGCCTCACTTGGAACAGATAAAACATTCCCGCAACCAGATAGGACGTCGTTAAGGGGCACGACGACTAAATTTACGCCAAAACTGAGCTTGGGACATGTAACTTCGACAGCTTCGTCACAGAACTTCACACCAGGAAACTGTGTTTGCGGTTTTCGTTTGGCTGTATGTCGTGGCTGCCGACAATTGCCTCGGCTTACTGCTGCTCGCAGAGGCGGTACACTGGGATTCAGGCCACCTGAGGTGATGATGCGGCATGTTGATCAAACCACAGCCGTCGATGTTTGGGCTGCCGGAGTGATCTTTTTGTCCTTCCTCTCCGGGAGGTATCCTTTTATCAAAGTTGACGATGATTTGGATGTGTTACACGCCTTTACACACTTAGTGGGACTTGAGAGAATGCAAGCATGCGCAAAATCTCTGGGTAGGCGCTTGTTAGTGGACCCTAAACCGCCACCAATGGACGCTTCAGAAACTCCATCTTCATTGTTGAAAACAAGGTACTGCCAGTTGATAGTTTTGGTTCTTTATACTTATTGTCAATTAATTTGATGTTAGGGAGCCCAGATGACGGGAATTAATTTTGTGTGATTTGAATTGACTATACATCAAGTCATTTGTTCTATAGGCCATCTTTTAAGCCGTTCCCTGTATCCGGTGGATCTTCTATACCTCTTGTGATTCAGTTATGGTTGAGTTAGATCGATCATGGATCATGCGAAGCAGCTTAGTAGTCAGGTTTGAGCTGGCCCATCCATTTGCACGGTCCTAACGGTTTCAGTCTGTCGCCTGAGAAGACGCGGGCGGGCTTACTAGGACATTGCTGCATAGACGAATGATTGTTTTTCTATCCTAGCCTCGGTTGCACTTAGTTTGTTCAGTGGGCATGCTGAGAAACAGACTTGTTTGCCATTTTGTGTGTGCATGTTGCTCAGTCCTCCTATAGAGGACATGCATGTCAAGTCCGACCGGTTGCATGATGCAACCGGTTTGTAGGAGGTGCGCGTTGTAATCCCTAGGTGTAAACAGTCGTTGCAGATTAGGTAGATACTGATCCCAGACAGGTCGTTTGGGACTGATTATCTGGGCATTACTACCAGCTTGTAACATTGCCGATGAGGTCCACGGGAGATAGTGAAAGCACGTGAAGCATTCGCAAACTTTTGTCATTCATAATATTGCTAACTATTTGCATTTGAAGTGATAAAACAAACGTAGTGGTCAACAAATGTGAGAAAAGTGAACTTGTAGGTTGTTTACGGTAAAAAAAAAGAGAAAAGGGAAAGGCAATACATCGGTGCACACGAACGTAATTTATTGTCAGACAGTTTCCTCAAACTGGTGTTCATTGTACACTGGACTCTAACGAGGAAGCCGGGAACTTCTCACTGGGGCAAGTTTCAACATTAGTGCCTGATAAGTCCGATTGTCAATAAAAGGGAGGGCAGACAATGTGTATATGCATCTAGTCTTATCCCACGGATCAGAGTCAGGAATCTTTAATCTTCTGAACAACACTGTGTCACTGACATTATTGATGAATGATGGGCCAAATTTTATGCAACTGACAAATGGAGTTAGCAGTAGTTAAATATAAATCGTTTTTTATTTCGAAAAACTGTCATCTAATGAGGTTATAAATGAAAAGTGCATACAATTCTTAATGCTGTTTGTCACGCGTTTTACGTGACACGCTGTTATTATTAATATGCAAACGTGAGCAGACCGAGTGCTACTCCATTGACCAGCTTGATAACGGGGTTTTAATGGGTGTCAGTCAGCCGGACCAGTTATTTGCTCATCGTGTACCTCGTTTTGGAAAAGATCACGCACTACTGTGACTGCAGACCTCCGGCCTTACTAGGGCATCGTTGTTTTTGCCGGTTAGCTTACATCAAATGGGTTGGGTGTTAGGGTACGCGACAGTCCGTTGATGTGTATTTGGAGAGTTTCCATGTTCATGTCCGACGACTGATCTATTGAAAATACGGTCTGAACTGCCTGGGTCACGTACTCCGTATATCGGAAAAGCGTCTGCCGCACTACACTGTTCGATATGGCTGCAGACGTTTGAAAGAGACTGCAGGGTGGTCAGGCGGTGATGTGGTTGTCTGCTATGAATGTCAATCGCCTCGCTGAGCGAGGTTCGTGGCCATCCACACTGCTGTCTAGATACGCTCCGAAGCTTAACAGCTATGTTGCAGTCAATGGTCACCCCGTTTACCTGAGGGTATCGGCATTTTCTCTTCATAGACTTTATTGTTTTTCATTTTTCTCCGTGCATTTTGGTGTGTTAATTAATGTGACGTTCGACAGTGTCCCGAGACTTAGTACTGATGGATAAGGCTCAACGCCAAAAATATGTTTATCTTCGTTCTCGGGACTGTTCGATGGAAAAGTATGAACTGAGGATCGCGATTTTGGATCTGGGTTGCAATTTTCTTGGTTCGAATGACCTGGCAGCAGCCAGCTTTCGTATGGTAACGAAATGAAAGTCAAGCCTGGGACTCTGTAGGCGGACGTGCGGTATAATTTCGGGCAGAATAGCATACACCATTAGAGCATTCTACCGTTGCAAAATCACATCGGCGGCAGCCGTGTTTTCGAAAGTCTAGTCACTCTTGATTGAATGGTTTAGTTACTCCAACTTTAGCGTGATGTAACGAAACAAACAGACGGATCTTTCTACCCCAATTACGTATGCTTTTCGCTGCTCAGTGTGCCACTGGCGCAGTCCTGACTCAATCAAGCCGTTTGCTTTTGTTAATATTACTATGAAGACGTCAGAATTATTGCTGTTACGGCAAACAGCGTGCCTCTCTCCACGGACCAGAAATTAACGACTGATGAACACCATTTAGGGACTAGGTATATTTCGTTCGCAAAATCGTATTGAATCACGTCACCTTTGTCTCTTTCATTAGTATAACCGTAAACTGATCGTGGAAGCTTCAAGTTTGTTATTTAAAGCTTATGTAAGTTAGACTGGAATCATCAACTAGTGGTACGTAACCATCAAACGGCAATTGGGAATAGATAATGGGATGTTGAAGCTGAACCATGGTAGAAAGTAGTAGGACCAATAGCTTTATACACTGAAACATTCGCACACGACTGACTGCGGCTGCCGACCTTGTTGACTGCTTTCTGGGCTAACAGACACTGCGGTTTACCAAGATGTACTTTCCTGCATGCATCAGTTGATATGTGAGTCGAGGCACGACGCAAAAGTTCGGCGCGGGGCTAACTAGCTGTGCATCACACGCAACGCATTTGGTGTGTAAAGTTAGTCACGTTGTCATGGTTATGATGTGTAAAGCGGAGTGATCGTTTCAGTGTTCGGTTGAATCCACACGCACCGAAAGAAAAACAGGCTGTCGTTATGCCACTTTCAGATGGAATGAGATGACGAATTTCGTAAGTGTTCAACCACTCACGACCCTCACTGGGGTGGTAGATGGATAGTGAGTCGGACCGATGAGAATACGTTTTGTTGACATGGAACGCAAAGATTAGGTCGATTTTACCTCGTCGACTAGTCACCCTTGGGATGCTAACTTTGTGACCTTCATTACTTTATTCTAAAAGTAAGTGAACCCTTGTCAAACAGGTTACATCATCTGAGGAGAACAGTGGTCTACCTTGTGTTTGAATGCAGGTTACACGATCATGTGTCGATTTTAGTAAACAACTTTATGGTACGCTCTGCCTAACACCAGGATGTGTATCAGTTAATCGCCGTGACTACCCTTCATATATTACGTTTCACGTTGTCATTACCAAAGTTGTGTAGTACCGAATGTCTCTCTGCAGGCTGTGAAACTTTCGCACTCGAATTTGACATCTTGTCCTTTCATTTTTCCATTCGGTATGCGGTCGCTGAAACGATGATGCAATCTGTTTTCTGTCATTCACGACAGCGTGCAATTGATCTCATACGCCGAGGCCCACATTGGATTGGACCAACACTAAACAATACAGGCCACAAGGTACTTTGTTGTAGACTGAACATCTTGGTCGAAAATCTTATTTGCAAAGGAAATCCAGTGCCGGCTGCTAGACGTTTTTAATAGGAGTGTATTTTTATGGGGGTGATTAGCGTATTACTGCTCTGTGATTAACACCGAGAAACTCTTAAAACTTGTCCGTTACACTGTTCTAGAACGTCCCTCTACCGGCGAAGCTGTCAGCGAGACAGACGGCACATTCATCCGTAAGTTCAGGGAATGTAAGCGCTGGGCGGAACACCTTGGGGCTAATTTAGCTTGTCTCCTGTTTCTGTTGTTACCGTCACTAAATTGCAATATGGCACCTTAGTCAGTCGATTTACAGCCGTTCACCAAAACTGATGTCTGTGATTGCTTTCCGGCTCTCAAACGCTGACCCAGATGAACTCGTGCTGGCACTTTTCAAGGAAGGGGGAAGCGTTAGTAGAGGCCTTGGCTCAATTGTTTCAATTGGTTTGAATGAAGAACATCTCTTCATTCGATATTAGAGAAAAGAGGTCGAGGCTGTTGCGAAAGCCACAAGGGAATTAGCTTGACCCCAGTAATTACCACGGTTCTGATACCCATTATGCCTCACCGACTCACTGCAGCACAGGAAGCAGACATTAAAGAACAGACAACATTTCGCCCTGTGTGAGGGTGTGCTGATCACACTTTTACCCTTTGCTGAATTCTGGGGCGGCGTCGTGTGTACCGCCGGCCAACAAGTGTCGCATTTCTTGACCATAAAGGTGCATTCGATTCAGTGAAACGATCTAAATTTCCGCAGTCGGTTAAAGGTGGGAGTGTAACGATCAAATATGAACATACTATGGGCGCCTTCTGTTCCTGTACTTCAGCTGGACTTTGGGTGAATTGTGTAACAGTTTCAGCACCAAGAGTGGCATACGTCAAGACTGTTCACCCTCACCAGTTTTGGTAAATTTTGTTATGGACAAAAATAATGGACTGTCTGTGGTGGTTACAAGACGACAGTATGGATCTCCTGCCTGATGGGAAACTGATCTCCCATATGGTGACAAGATGTTGGTTGACAATTCTTAAACACACCAATTTCACACTCCGAATGCATCCACTGCACACAGCAGTGCTCAGAATCAGATATTAGTGCCTTACTCACCATTCCCTCGGATTAGGCAAGCCCCTCATTGTCAGGTGAGTCATTGGCTCCGAGCAGGGTCTCCTAAGAGAACCCTGTATTCTGTCGTCTCGCAAGTCAAACTTTTGACTCGCAGACTCAGGATGAGTTCCCTCAAACTAACCTTCTTCTGCGGCGTAAACAACTGGGAAGTACCAGAAGTTATCGCTCTGCCGACAGTGATATTATTCAACCTCTACATCTTTCTTCTCCTATTTTACTCCCCAAGCTGTATGTCTTCCATGTGCTGTGTCAGAGACGCGAGTCTACTATTCTAGCACCGTTATCCACTTCAGTTCACCACTAGATAACCGTCGGTCCAAGCGCTTCTCTCTGAACCACGTGTGATGCTGAAAGTGACTCTCGTGGTCAAGCTAGAGTGGGAATCACGCTGAGTTCTAGAGCTAAGCAGCGTTTGCTCGATCAGATCCCAGTGAACAGTCGCCTGTGTACTATCAAGCTCAGTACATCTGTTAAGGTCTGTTAACGCATCACTAACATCATTATAGCAGCCATGAGCCTAACCAGAAGATACTGTGCCTCGGGCTACCGCTTACCTCAACATGGATGTGGAATATCCTGGAGGAATAATCGTTACTGAGAAGGGTGAAAATTAAGTACTAGAAATGGTGTAGATACAGGTACGCTATTGATTATGGCACACCGCCATCTCGGATAGGGTTTCAAACCAACGATTTGTGTGATCGCGAGCACCCCAGGCAGGCACGCGACACCTACTCACTTTGCTCAGTGGAGTAGTCAGGGCCCTCATATTTTGTGACCAGGCTGTTGCTTGACCACCACGCGGTTTCATCCAACTGTTGGTGGTCCCAGTATATGATGCCCTGTACGGTAGACAGTCGGCTGGCATATGGAGTGCGTGACCCACCACAGGCTGTACAACGTGAGTAGTTGACCAACTGATCGTGCATACCGAGCGTTCCCGAATACGCGCAGGCGAACAGTCGTGTTGTTCATGCGACTAGTCCACTTGATGTGGGCTACTTGACGGGGACAACAATGGCCGACCACAGCAAGTCTGTTCGCATCGTCGTTGAGAACAGACCAAGTTTCGGTAGCATAGACCAAAACAGAAGCATTATATGCCCTTCCTTTTGACGATAACCACACGTCTTTTCGACGCCACAGATGACACAGGCTGGCGAGGACAACTCGTGCTCTTGCTATCCTCGCTGATATCCCACCAGCAACATCATAAGCTGACGAGATAGTGCTACTCAACTAGGTGAAACATCACACAGTCTCGAGAGGACTACCTACGATGAAAACATTATGGGTGGAATGCCCCAGTCTTGAAGCGTTATTTTACACTCTCAAGGTGCCAAGCGTATTCCAGACAAACCAGCCCGGCCACACCTTGTTCAGCATGATCCGCATGTTTTCTGCAGAGGGGTTAAGTAGGACAGTGTCATCCGCATACTCCAGATCGGCCAACATAGCGCCACGGAGAAGCTCAACATCAAGTTCACTGAACTGCTCAAGCGCACGCTCTAGAATGTAGTCCATGGCAAAATTGAACAAGAAGGATGAAGTCGGACACCTTTGACGAACACCACTAGAAGTTGTCCATAAACTTTCATCCCACTGCTGTCAACAGCCCTCCGGGCCACATGTTCATGCAAGTTTTGACAGCTCTATCGGGAGAACTAAACGAATCTGCCTGTGTCACAAGGTCATTTTAGATGTACACAGCAACACCACCTCCCTGAGGCCGAAGTATCCGATGACATCTGTTGGTAGCAGTCTGCTGTCGCGTATATCTTGCAATAACAATAATAGGGATGAAGTCGAACATCCTTGACGAACACCACTAGAAGTGTTGGACGCCCAAAACAGTTGTGCGTAAACTCTCGCCGTGCTCATGTGCAACTGTCTCGGGCGTTCATAATTTTTTTGTCAATCTAAAGCAGAAACGCGCCGTGTTCGTTATGTCGGTGTACACTGTAACAGATGGCCGTTCGGATGCTACCAAAGATGCGCTCTACAACGGCCGTATTGACAAGAAACAAACTAAACACCTTGGCATAGTCATACTAGCTAGGGATTTTAATATTCAGCTTGGTCGTCTTCTTCCAGAAGAGAAGCGGCTGCCAGGTATGTTCGATGTCTGGACACAACGAACTAACAAGGCATCGTGTTTGAATATAAACGTAGTCACTCTTGGTGGTTCCCTACTCCGCCATTTTTTTCGTTTCTTGGCCAGGATTGTGATTGTATGGCAACTAAACATCAGCGAAAACCACTGGTATATTTCCGTTTTTGATGATGATGATGATGGTGAACCTTTGTATTACTGTATCCGCCGTGATCAAGGAACTTTCTGCAAGTATTTCAACGTATCCTGGCAGTGCGGTTTGTTTTATGACAATTCAAGTGTAGTTACGTGGGGAAAGGTGCCCGTTCCTTTTAAACATTGTACGCAAATTTCATTGTTCTTTCACTTTAGGTGTGCTACTCTTAGCCACCGCAAGCAGTTATTATGCTACTTAAATAAAGAGACTGATGTGCTCATTGAATTTGGTATGTTACAAATTTCATTTCAGGTGCATCGCAATTAGACGTCATGAGAAGAAGCTTATCGGACTTCCTCCGCTTTTGTCAAAATCTGTCGATATGGACAGTACCCAACCCGAGTCAAAGAAAAAGGGTTCTGCGATTGCTCTATCCGCTTTGCACGTGTTCCCATCGTCAGCCTACGATCTACTAACAAGGCTGTTAGAGCCAAACCCGCAAAAGCGGATCTCAGCCCATGATGCTCTTCGACATCCATTTTTCCTTCAACACGCCAAACCCCCTAACGCAAGTGGTGTGTCTCCAAAAATTGCGATCACACAGACTTCGGGGCGACCTAACCACTTGCCCATTAGCGGTGCAATTTCCCCATTCAGGTTGAGAGCACAGTTTTGCTGAAAAATAACTGTATTCAATGTTTTTATGCTTATAATCACAATATAAGAGGATTCCGTTGCACATTCAACGTTAATTTTGCCCAGAATTGTGGAGATCCGACTTATTTGAAAGAACTTGAACACTGGGAAGTGGTCGGGAGGTTGTTCCCTCTCCTTTGTCAATTGCACTCAGATTATGGACAAAAGTTTGATAAGCGCACATCAAACGACCATCTTCAGCGCTCATGAATGCTCGGAAATCAGCTAGGACAGCATCCTGAAAGCTTTCATCCCCGGTTAAGTAGCCCCGCCATCGTCTGGGCAGCATGTGGTTCCAAGACCAAAAATATCCGACGTCTAACTGGTTTGCAAAACATGAGTTTTTATATTCAGAATCTTCGTTTGCCATTTCTTTGGTTGATATTGTGTATCGAGGCGGATGTGGTGTTGCAGCGTCCGACGCACAATCCACCTCTAAAGGCGACTGAAAAAGAAGATCAATGTTTAGGTAGAATCACAATGCTCCAAGAATGGTTTACAACTTACACCACTGAGCAACAACCTGCGCATCGGTTGCCTTCCGTAAAAAAACGCCCGTGGCAATCTATGAGTAAGTGTGCCAACAATCGGAAGCGACCAACGTAGTGTGAATCTGAGACACAGTGCGACATGAAAATCTTAACGAAAATTAGGGACCGTGGAGAAAACACTAATTTTGTCAACATCATAAAGAGAGTGTTAAATACGACAGAACTAGATTCAACCGGAAGGGAACAAAGGACTTGTCTTCCAGGTTTGGACAACAGATTAGGTGTCCCATACTGTGGTCCATGTCAAGTTTCCATTAGGTACAGGTGCGTGGTATATAAACGCATTGAAATAATATTGTCCCCTTTTAGCGGAGATCGTGTTGCCCTTTGACAACTTTCAAACACCGCGGATAACGCTAAGCAATGCGCCGTTTTGCCGAGGGGCGATAACATGGCATCTCACTGAAGTTTAAGGGGCTTACACACGAGACGACTGTGAGAACAGTATTACCCTGCGGCTTTGAAACGTGGTTGCTCAGAATGGGGAACGCAGACAGTCAGTGTCTCCGTGCGGTCGCACATACCGCATGCCACTAACGGTTAGATGAAGATGAGGTTGAAGGACGGATATTTGGTAGCAAGGGTCACAAGGTGATTCGTCCAGAGTGTATCGGCGTAGACAGTGGTGCATGTACTAATGACACCGAGTGAGCGTCCGCCACATCGAACACTACCAGTATCACAGTCTATTTGCATACAATTGTATGTGGGCAAACGATGATTTGGCACAGGTGGGTGAAGACAGTCCCCGCTAAACTACCTATTATAAGTCGGACTGTAGCCGTTGCGAGCCACTCAGTCGATGATTAGAAGAGTCATGGAAGATGGCAATTAATCAGGCTCAGTGACATGAACGTTGCTGAATTGTCTGGGAAGTAAGCGCGACCACTAAAGTGGGACGATGAAGGCCGCGATCAAGCTGCGAGAGCCGATTGCTCATTTGCGGCCCGATTGTCTGCTCTCAACGTCAGGGCCTCTTCGTGTTGAATGTTTGAGTTTAGGTTCCAGATTTTCATGTGCTGAGTTCCATTCCTCCCCTCTGTCTGTCCTTAACATATGTCGTAGATGCACGGCAGCTAAACCACCGATATATTACAGGTTCAATCCAATTAAAGGATATACATGACCTGGGGACGTCTAATGATCGGAGATTTCAGCCGAACAAGGTAGCACAGTGAATATACCTTTTCAACCGACCAATTAGACCAATGGCTGATAAGTCCGAACTCACTCGGGGCAAGAATGTAAAATATTTGTTGTCACTCATGTTTATTGCTGACATTCTAAACGTGCGTAAATATCTATTCATTTTTGAACCAGATCTGAAGATAGTGAAAAGGAATTTGTTAGTCGCGACCTGAAGGTCCAAATCGTCAAACGGTTGCTTGTTAGCTCGTACTCAAACAGATGAAACCGTTCTACCAGCTTGCCTTCTGCTGAAGTCGGTTGCAAATTAGGACAGGCTAACGACCAACCTTCGGAATGTAGCTTCGTAGTTTACACAGGTCTAGTTTTCAGTAGTGTTCCTATTTTTAGTGAATAAACGTTAAAATGTAGGACGTAAATTCATTTATCCGTTAGAAATTTGGCCGACGAATTTTTTCCTAAATGTCTCGAAAAAAATAAGCCCCAAATTACTGGTAAGCACATGTGAATAAGTCTTCGAATTGCCTAACAGATCAAAGAGTCATCTAATTATCCAATTGACCGGAAAAGATGTGTTGTCTGAAGAGGTTTCCTCAATCGGCTGATTTCTGTTCCCAACTATTGATAAGTACGACCTGAACTGGAATAAGGCGCACAATCTAATGGCTCACTCAGAACCGTGGTCGGTATTCTCGTTGGGTACAGGTGGAAAACACAGGGAGCAGTATCAACAATGATTTGTGGGAGCGTAAAAATAAACATGCGAATCATTTGCATTCCAGAAGACCAAAGCTGGCGTCATCGCCCCTAAATTCTCCGAATGACTTTTGCAATTTGAAAAAAGAGAGTATTCACTCAAGTGCAGAGGAGATCGAAGACCATTTAGAAAATCTGGTGCTCCCCTATTTCATTTCCAACCACCGACGGTTGGTTCTAACCGTGTTCAGCCGATCAACTTTGAGGTCGCTTGGAAAGACGAATTCCGCACTTTATTGGAGAAACAAAATCAAAATATCCGTCAGCCTACACCACAACTTCAAACTCAAGCTATACGGCTTAATGTTGATTATTAAGGGCAACTTAAATGAGGTCACTGGTTTTCCGCATAAATCAATGACTCAGGCCTTCGTCAAAAGTTAGCGTTATTTCACGAACCATCTTTCTATCCTGTCGGATCCCTCTGCAAACAATTTCAGGGTGTTAAAGCTGCAATGAAAGAGGAACCAGTAGTGTTGTATAACGCCGATAGCCGGGTACATCAATAATAACGGCAATTCAAATAGACTTAAAGAAATGTATTGATCGAGCCATGTTGTTCTAACCAACAATGGTCATAAGCATAACCGATTTGGGTGATCATTCTGCAATTTCAAATGCCGAACACCATACTCAAAGTGTGTACCGGTTCAATATCGCGTCCAGTTCACGACGCTTTCGAAGGGTAGAAGGTTATCTGCTTTTCGCTTGACTGCTCCCATTGTAAACGCTGTTAATTCTCCAGATTCTGTGCTCTATTTTACACGAAATGCCATTGTTGAGGATTGCTCCATCTACTCCTTCGGTGTTGAGACTGGTAGCGTTTAACCCTTTACTGCAGTTGTTTATCTTAAGAGATTTCCGTTCTTGTTTGTTTAAAGTCCATGTACGTTTCTGGTAAGGTGTTACTACGCACGCTTCACCTATTGATAGTCGTGAACCGCCACTTACGAGCGAGCAATCTATCATTGACATCGATGTTCGTAAACGTAACCACTCCGGTAGAATGTCACGAAAACTTCTGTGCTGCGGTGTTCGCAGTGCCTGTTGTAATGAGTTAAAGAAATTTATACCAGAGAGCCGGTTTGTTACTTTTGAGTTGGAAGACATTCTCCAATAACCCCATGATTCTCAATGTTCAGCAAAAAATTGGATTAAAAAGACTCATTTTCAGGCAGCAATTACCGATTAATACAGCGCCTCCGATAAGGTTAATACGAAATCAGGGTTTTCATGTAACGACACATATCGGATTCACTGATTAAGTTGCTTTCTTTTAAGACATCATGCAGTTGATTAATACCAAGCTGGCAAATGACGCTGTCTATCAGGATGATGTTAATCACACTCCAAAAAAGAATGTTTATGAACAACTTTTCTTAAAGGAATTTGGGTGTTGAAATTCTGTGATTCTAAGTGTCCATACCTCGGTTTTGTTATCCTTTTCCGATCAAATGTTGCTGTGTTTAAAAGTGCCCGTGAATGTCGGTCGTTTGCTGTGTCATTCAAACGTTAAGCCAGGGTAACACAAAGTTTTACGAATAAAGCCACATTTCTGTCTCATCTTCAGTCTCAGAAGAATTTCTTCTTAAGTAAGTTGCATGAACGGACAAGTCGTTGTTTTTATTTTTCTTGTAACCATTAAAGCTGTGTCGCGCTTTTTTCTCTCTTCAAAACTGCCATCAACTGAGATCACGCGTGCACCACTCAGTGGCAATGGAGTAGAGCTAGAACAAGATCGTCATCTTGTTTTGTGCATTTCCGGATGTACCACTTCAGCTGAATGTGGCTGTCTGTATGTCAGAAATAGTGGTGAAATTGGCAGTACTGGTTGGTGGTTTATGAACACACTCGCTAGCCGAGTTTCGCATCTAGATTGGTCAACGAAAAGGGTGATACTATCAGCATGAGGATTTCGGCGTATATGTTTGAGTAAGGAGGTTTGCACACTTTTATACAAAAGAGAGTTCGTCTTTTGTCTTGAATTCTAATTGCCGATGGATAGCTGTTGTGAAATAAGCCGAAGGAATGCATCAACTGTCGAATCAACATACTTGTGAGGCACGAAGCAACGTTGAAACAGTATCTTGCAGAGTCTGTCCACTTGAGCTCAAAGCAGTGGACAACGTGGCTGGTGATGAGGGGCTACGTTTTTCCAGAATGGGAGTGACTGCGTCATTTTTGTAGACAGGCACCATAATAAACATACCTCCGCTGCAGTGCACATGTATCCACGGCTTAGGTAAGTCAGGTGCGTTTAGGATCGACTCGAGTGACAGTCCAGCCGATGCCGCTCTTTGTTCATCGTGCCTATCACAGAGGAATCCGAATCTAGGAAAACAGGGAATCAAAATTACGCAAGGCGTTCCTGGACAAAACCGGAGTTTGTAAGATGAGATGTTGCTTGAACAAACAATACAAAGTAACTACCTGTCTGTGTCTTGTTAGTGAATGTCATACTAGCCTACACTACGCTGCCAAGACTACGCCTGCTACTTGAAATCTCTTCATGAGAGCAAATATTCCATGATCGGTCATACATCCTACTCCAGAATAGCCAAATGATGGGAACATATCTATGGGCCGAACTTATAACCCGTGTATCGTGATCCGAAGCTGCAGAATCCGGTTATCGAACATCACATCGGATAATCAAAACCTCTACAACCAGAACAAAACCAACTTGTACCCATGTGCTCGAGCACCCGATAGTCCATCATGTTTCCACCTCAATGAGTGTCACCGTTAAAAGGCGAAAATTTCATTGGTGACAACTGAGCAGTAATTGTGGTTACAAGCACAACGTCCACATTAGTTTCAAAAATTTGATACGACCACATACGTACATAGCCAACTAGTCTGAATCAGTTGTGCTACAGTAACCCATTCACAGTCGTAGTACCAGGTATATCGGATGCACACCGGCGAATGTGGCCCAACGTATCTCAACAGAAACATCGCCTAATTCGGCACCAGTGCCACTTCAGAGCACCTGATAGGCGAAAATCACATCGGTAATTCTAAGCAACAGTTTATAGATATTTTGAAATACTCCTACAGGGTTTAATAATGGTACTGATGCCCACAGCTGTAGCGATCATCATCCGCGATTCAAGAAGGAAATTGTGAAAGTAATGAGAACTCATCAAACGTGTATGGTTGCCGCAGACAGAGATAACGCACCCACGCCTCTGCATTTGCATTAGAGTTAACAAAAAAGCCTGTTTTTCACTCCCTCAGTCTTATTAGACGCTTCATTGATCACTTTGGCAGCCAGACGATGTCCTGATTGATTTGTCTTGTGGTATTCCTGTTTATTCATATTCCACCTACTTGCATTTCTGACCCACTTATTCAAACACCACTGGTTACTGTTTCCGCCACTTACACCGATCGATCGGGATTGTATACGCCACCATGAAACAGAAGAGACAATTCTGTGCGATCTACATCACATCAAATTCACTAAATGGGGCTATTCTATAATTGTAACTTTGAACACTGAACTCTGTTTTATGTAAACAAAAGGCGTATCGCCAGAATAACCCGAAAACAAACACGTAAGCTTGTGTTAGCATCCAAACAAAAGCGTAGCAAACAGGCTTTTGCATACAGGGTATCCAAATCGGACAGGCTGTCAATCAGCTGTTTGCTTCGGTTATCCCGTCAGAGAACGGTCGGTGAATCACCCTACCCATTCCTGACTTGAGCCTAGGGCAGGCTTTAAGTGGCACCGAACAGAAACACTTTGAAGTTAACCGGCATGCACACATTCATCAGAAAGAAGGCACGCTGTCGTATGACAATATAAACAATGGTGATATTCAAAAGATACTTAGATGATTTCTACTGATGTTGTTCATCGGGATGATATTACTCACACCCCAAAAAAGAATGTTTGTGAATAAATTTGCTTGAAAGAATTCGGGCGCGTGATGTTGACATTAACTGTCCTAAGTGTACAATTCTGAGAATCTAAGTGTCTATACCTCGGTTTTATTATCCAGTTCCTCTATCCCCAAGAGCAGAATACCATTAAATTAGATGGGAAACGGTGTGCATTAAAGATCATTAAAATTTGACCGCAGCCTTCATCAATGGGTATAAGAAGTAATCAGATTAAAGGTTCGCTTATGTCGAAATTCATTTTTCGTTGTCTACAGCGTAAGTTCTTACGCTATTGATTCCTCAACTTCTTAAAAGCAAACTCATTTATTAAGGGAACACAAATAATCGACCAGCAGTGACTAAACACAGTTAACGAAGTACATGCATGCCCAAAGACCAATGTGTTAGGTGAGCTCGGTGCAACCATGTCAGAACGTCAGCAACGTTTAGTTCGATGATGAAAAAAAACGGTAAACAACCATAGTGAAGACGACGAACAACGATACTGGTGTGTATGCATGGGTGGCACTAACAGAAAAGAACTAAAAATGAAGATTTTGCGCAAAAGAGGAAGTGGTAGACGGTGCGATTAAACAAGTAGTAACTAAAGAGAAATTAGGAGTTCAGTTCAGCAGAACAGAACAGTGATTGAAAGCTCACTCATCAGCTGCACACAAAAACCAGCCTGTTTAAAATGTATTCAAACAGGAATCATCGAGTAAAAGTGAACAATCACACTTTGCAACTTTGGGCATATGAGTTCGAATAGGCATTTTGGTACCACACGCCTCATATCAATAGATAAATTCATCAATGTCGACTATATATGTACTTCACCTTCGCAGTACCTATACATACACACACCATAGGGGACCTACGGTGATCAGTCCAGAAGTCACTTGGAAGAAATCCACACATTCAGACAGCTTAAAGGGCTCTTGTCACTGCCTCCTACTCAACTTTCCATTATCCTCCTCCAGTGTCATGACAGCGTCTCCCGGCGGCAACCATTGGGTCACAGCCTAACACAGAACGTCGATCCGCATTGTTATGGCCAATAATGTCATTATATGAAAAATTCTCAGTCACATTCACTCATGAGGAATGCTCGCGAACGTGAAATCGCGGTGCTGCTCATAAGCAAATGTGATGACCTTGAAGTGATGTAAAAAAAATACCAACACATGTTGGCTGGGTTGGATCATAATAAAACCAAAGTGTATACTATCGTAAATACGTTCAGAGAAGCAGTTTTTTGAACCAACTTACTGGAATTCATGTGGGATCGCGTGTGGAAAACGACGGTGGTAAAGACGTTCTTCTCAGTTGATAACTAAATTCTAGTGAATACACACATGGAGTAGAAAGTCTGTTGGCCAACCGAATTTGATAGCTGGTGATCTTAAAAAGAACATTCAACAACGATAGGTTACATATGCAGTGGTTTGCTGTGACTGAACGTATATTGAGATAAGACAGTCCTCATACGCCAAAAAGGTGAGCATTCAACACTGCAGCGACAGAAGAGTGGGGGCGAATTACACCTGAAAAGTCATCATAAGTAAAACTCAGTAAACCAACAAAAGTACTGCTTCGGAGGAAGTTTGTGAAACTACAGTCTAGGAAAAAGAGAATAGATCGAATTGAAACAGTATGGCTGCAGTGAATTCACAATAGTTTGTCAGGAACGGCTAGCGCTGATCAACCGAAAAGGGCCCCTCTCTTTTGCGACAATGCCGACTGCAGGTTGCAAAAACATCCTCTCGAAAACTTCCGCATTTGGGTACTACTTCACTTCATCCTTCGTATTGAACGGATCTACTAGGAAGGAGTTGTCATTTTCCGCTCTCTTAACAAGTTCCCTAATGAAAATCACACCGGAGAAAAAAATGGCCTTGAGATGGCTTTGATACCTGAATGCGTAACCTCTTATAGAAACGAGATTAGTGCACGTGTATCACACTGTTGGACGTTCATAGTTCGTAATCAGATTTTGAAGTTCACCCACGTCATATTCTTCTAAATTGTATTACCCAGAAGTGCAGGAGTTATCAGGATGACTACACTGAACGAGGAAATGACAAAAGAACAAATTTTTGCAGTATTGTGCACTACTGAAAAACCCCATAAAGTAGCAAGGTGAGAAAAGAAATGAGGGAAATCAACGATACCGGGGAAGACACCAAGAATACCACAACCAAAATGGTTCACGAGAAGTTCTGCCAGAAAACCAAAACTGCATTACCGAAAGCTGACCTGTGGACCGACAAAGAGCACCAGTAAGTCTGCACAGTTGTAACTGGACCGTCCTCTGTGCACGTTGAGTCGGTTCTCGCGAATAAAAACTCCACGATCATGCTCCTTTCACACAAACCAAGACGCACAATAAAATACCAGGCCAGTTCTACCCCTAATTATCAAACAGTGAGACAGATTGACTTCAGTCAGATAACAAGCCAATCAGTGGACGGAACAATCTGCAAAAAATTAAAAGAAAAACGTCCCGACATAGATTAACATACTTGAAACTCAGAACGTAGCAAACACACAGTAAGTTCACACAAATAGTACTTGTGGTTATACGGAACTCCGACCAACATCCGTTCCGATACTCCAAGTGTCAGGATAATGAAGTTATCACTGGGTAAACATGCCACTCAGATGGTAACATTCTTCCAATTCTCATAGTGATCTATAATCCGGATGGAAATAAATGTAACGCACCACTATATAATAAACAATAGCACTACGCCCTATGAATTATAACCCGGATGAAAATTTGGTAGATCGCAAAATTATCCGAAGAGGCTCAATACTGATTACGTATCTACCGATCAGACTGATTAGAGTGGCCAGTCGCAATTCACTTTTTGTGTCCGGCAGGTAGTAATCCTGTAAATATGGCGATCAAGCGCAACCAGAGACCACTGAACATGGAACCCAAAGGCAACAGGGAAAAACGCTCAGCACTCGCCAAGCAAACGTTCAGAACCACCGGCACAAGATGAAAGCAACTGCTAACAATACCCCGGGATAATGTAGGTCACCAGGTAAATGCTGAAGCGATTATAACATTTGTCAGGTCTGGGTGGGCGTGAACGAAAGTTGTCGATTCAAAAAGAGTCGGCCGTGGCCATTATAACTGCACATCAAATAATTTTTTTTTAAATACTGGTACTTGTAAAGTAATTTCTTTAGTAGGTAAACAAACATTAGTTCGAATACTTTACGGGGCGTTTACAGCCCCAGATGTAACAAAATGATATGTAAAAAGCAAAACATTGTAAAATAGAAAAGTTATCGACTCTACGCGACTCGCCTTACGTAAATAAACCGTGGGCAATTGTACACTTGTACTGCCATTGAGAAGAGCCGCCAATACACTCGATTCATTGACAGCAGAACTGCACTCTGACATACAGAGTGAGGCAGTTTGTGAAGGCCGTTAGCAAAAGTCTGAAAACTCACCCGAATGAATGTGACAGGCTGATTACACGGTTTCGATAGTGGGCAAATCCCCTCGAGAGAGAAAAGCATACGGAAGAGACAGGGCTAGTTCACCGGTTTGTGAGAGAACCACGTAAACAACAAACAAACACTGTGTATATGCCCCTAGGCTCGAATACACGCAGACACATCTGGTGTATGACAACTCAGAGACGGGCGCACTCTTATGTGGTGCAATTACGCGCGCAGTTTTCAGTGGCGACGCGGTAGTGAAGGTGGACGAAGTACGCAATAACAACATCGTCAACCACGTGCACGAGACTCACTTCAGTGATTTGGTAATGTTATCAAAACAAGGAACAACAGAATGCATTAAAACGGGCTCTGTTCCAAAGCCCGTGACTAAGTGGATAGCGGTAGCAAGAGAGGTAAAACAGGAGGGCTTGGTGACGGAAAGGAGAGGAATGGGGGGAGGTGGTAGAACTTAAATTCCCGAACGGGACTAGGGACCAAACCAAACAAACTTGATCAAATTGAATGTGGAGGAAAATACAGTGATGCCACTTACTGATCTATCCGGATAGTTCAATTGATGAAACAACTTCAAAATTCTTGTGGACTGATCGAATCAAGGTTAACAGGAAAATGAGGTAGTGCAAAAGTTTTTCTATGTCTGAAACCCTAATCCAGTCCCACCCAATGAAGTCATTCCCTCCCATCCTGGCTGGTTTTCACGGAAACAATTTCTGATAAATGCGCTTACGAGTTTGAATACAACATTTGATGAACATAAAAACGTGCCAGTTGCGTTGAGTAGAGGGGGGGGGAAAAAACAGATGAAAATTGAATCTCTTCATGCTGATTCACAACGTAGAAAACAAATATGAAGCACATAAAATACACTTCAAAAATATAGGCAGATGCAAATAAACACGGGAAACAGGGATGAAAACAATCGAATTAATGTACGACGATAGTCAACAGGGATGTGGTCTGTTTTCATCATTACGATAATTCAGAAGTGGGCCACATAATATGTGGAGATTGCAACAGAAAGAAAACACCATTAGAAACTGTCCAGATTGATTCGATTTACAAAGTAAGAGATGTTAGTATGTTTGTCAAACTGTGTTTCACAAACTTTGAAACCCTGAGAGTTTTCTATCTTCCGAAAGTCACGTAGATCTTTTAACATTTCAGAGCATAAGTAAACTTGTCAAGAAGGTAGATCTAAGAAGGGAAGACGGTTCTTGTATTTATGAGCATCTTGAAAGCTGAGATATTCACAAAATACGAGGAATACAAGTTCGAATCCAATATCTCATTTCTTACCAAATTTACACATTCCCAAACGAACGATTCTACCAAAGAGACCTTTAGCCAACTTGTTAAAGAAAAGACAACTAAAAGGCAAATTGGCAAGACAAAAGAAGATCTCACAAAGACTGACAAAGGATAATTGGGGGAAAAAGTAAACATCACGATTAAGAAGAATTAACAAAAACACTGAATTGTACGGCCATGTACTCGACAATTAAACTTCATACAAGTGACCTTCCAATGTGTCCAACTCAGGCCGTTCAGCTGTCTGGTATGGCACAAACGACGATCAGTAAGAAGGGCAATTTACGCGACGCCTAACCCCAAAAATATAAAAATTATCAAGCGCACAAAAGTTCCGTTTTCTAAATTACGCCTACTGTCTCAACAGAGATTCAAAAGTCTCGTCGAAAGCAGTGATACACATAACGCAGCTTGTACGAATGTCATCAATACCCTAAACCGAACAACAAAAGTTGAAAGAAGTAAATATTGAGTAATCGACTTGCTTGTGAGAGAAAGGCAATAACACGGCTGACGATTTCATTGCCACTAATCAGTAATCTGATGATCACTTACATTGTTGACTATACATCGATAGTTCATGCTGATACTTCCATGCCACTGTGGAAAAATGGCTCAAATTTTGAGATACAAGAGGGGGTAGGATTTCATTCATGAAGCTTGTTAAACACACATAACAAGCTTTGATAACTGAGACATAAATGTGATGTAGTTATGAAACAGGTAGGAGACTAGTGCAGTATGTACGGGGAAACATAAATGTGTAGACCTTAGTTAAAACAACGCATTGAATCGTTCTAAGTGTTTCCATACTGATTGAAGTACAAACATCAGCTGACCGACACGACTGCCGAAGCACCTAAACAGTCACAACATGTATAGTATAGATTCAGAGAAGTCCATTAAGAGAACATGAGTCCGTGAGGAAACAGAGTGAAAGGATGAGAAGCGATCAAGCCCAGAGTAATCATAGCAACGGAATGATTTTTCATCTGCGACTCCAGTACAAGAAACTGGCACTGTTCGAAAAAATCTGAAAACTGATCATGCATACGCGTAACGATCCGATGGTAATCGAAACAGTGCAACAAACAAGTTGGTCCAGTCTGTGGATCATTATGAGGTCTGTCTAAACGTGACTGAAAAACATCAATGTCAAACCTGTGTTCACAGTATGTAAAAGACACAAAGCGGACAAACTCATTCAAAAAATGCGCGTACATGATGCACATGCGATTTGCATATTATGGAATTGCCAACATTACCATAGCGAGCAAACGGGATTTTGCTTGGAAAGAAGCGACTCAATTTAGCTCGGTTAGACGTTGAAGTTAAAGTTTTCCAAACCGCGATAGTCTTAGGAAAAACAAGAGGTTCGAACGTGAATAAAAATGGGAACACTTGTTGATACCATTCAACTGAGTGAAACACAAGTTTATTTCACAAAACAGTGAACTAACTAAAGCCGGTTTTAAACTAGCTGTTGCTGATCTCGCCAGATAGGAGGTGGTAGTGGAAAAATTGTCATAAATGAAATAATCCAGTGCAGCTGTCATAGACAACGAAACCAGATTTTAAAATCACTCAGATACTAACCCTAATCAGGCATATTTTTCAGTGCGGTTTATTGTAGCACACTGTTGCACAACAGAAGGAAAGTGAGCACCATTCACATTTGCGTTTAGCCATCACAGTCAGATAAGTGTTTCTGACAGTCCCTGAGTTCAGATTTCGCTATTGTTCGAACTAATCAGTGAGCAGATCTTTAAAACGATTAGCATTTGAAAACCGGTGCGTTTTCTCGTCGGACAAATCGTGGTTACCAATACGTGATTGAATTCACATTATGCATGATCAGAGTGTCATATGCAAACGGTCAACTACACTTGCTGTGAGTAATGTTCTGATTACCCGATCGTTTCCACACGAGAAATAGCAACTGTTTATGGCAATGCATTTTTTGACGGGATGAAACTCTATTAAAAATGTATCAGACTGGACAGTGGGGATCCGTATCAGTGCTCAGGAAATGAACAAGCCATTGCATCAAACTATGTCAGGTATGAGAGGCACAACAGTGTGCTATGGCTGTCAAATATGCATCGAAACGGTAAAAGATTAGAACCAAAGTGAAACGAAACAAAGACATCGCCCAAAGACAGACTGAGACTATGCGGACGAACACTGAATACATGGTATATGATTACAGACAACAAAGCCGAACTTAACAGACTGCTTAAAACTGAGAGAGGATTTCAATTCATCCTTAAAGTTGTGTTATTCCAAAATTTTCGGCTAAAATCTCAATGACCACCTGAAGAGGTTGTTGAGTATTGTCTCTACCAGGCGCACACACTTGATCGGAACAGTCACAACAAACACAAAAGTTAAAATGAGTAAGTTTAAAGAACCACGGGTGAGAACTAGCTTGCAAAAAAATCAGTAATGGGATGCAAACAGGCTGCTAAGGTGTATATAAGTGAGACCTTCCGAATGGTCTGCCACGCCCGACTGAAGACGCTCAGGATCACCCTAAGCTGATGGAACTGATTTACCTGATTCACTGGCTTACAACCAAACGTGGTATGTTACACTCTCGGTTGCCATGATTCCCAAATGAATAAATTATTGGGCCACAGCGAAGGTCAGCTAACGATCGAGCGTAACAAAAAGCCAGTCAACAAACTGGTTGTTTATTTGTTAAATCGGCCAGATCAAAAATAATCCAAGTTTGCCACTCTAACAATATGTGTACTGGCCAAAAGATGAACTACGGAGAATATACGCATGCCAATTCGTTCTTCTTAACTCTCTCTCTCTCTCTCTCTATATATATATATATATATATAAGTACATGATAAGACAAGTTGTAACTAACAAGTGGCCATCTCACCTGAAGACCAAATGTTCTTGAAACAAGCGAAGTAGATGCAGTTGTTGAACAGATGTGTAACCTGAAAAGCGTACACCAAGAAAAGTGTTAGTAAAGCCCGGGAAGGTTTGAATCAATAGGCTCGTAGAAGGCAATGTAGTGAACGGTATGGACAGCCGTCCTTAAACGAGAAGCATACAAATGATCAGATCTGTTATCTGTTCACATGTTGTACACGTATGTAAGTTTGCCGAGCCTAAAATAACGTATCAGGCACAAGTTAAAACGACAAACGAAAGAACAGAAAGCAATCGGCGGAAATATCACATCGGAAACATCGTCTCGCAACGGGTTACTCTCTACTCTTCGACGAAACATTAGTGTCCAGCTGACGTTATAAATAGTGGATGTTACAAAACAGCACCTTAGCTTCGGCCAATCGATAAATAAACATGGAAAACATCTACGGTAACAAAGTCGAAGAGCAAAAAAAGACAGTCAGCGTACTCCATTTTCTTAATTTGGTTATCAGGAAGTAGCCATAAGTCCCTGTATCGATAGTCAATCAGGATTGATACTAAAAGTGGATGAAGAAAGTTAGAAGCAGATAACTTTATCACACAAAACACCCGTGATTATGATCAGGTAGTGCATGTTTTTGTTCGCCTTGAAGTTTGACAAAAGCTTTAGTATGCACTTCACAGATTTCACTCCCACTGGAATTTTCTATCACGTCAGTCTGCGGAATGTTAGTTTACATCCTTATCAAGCGTACATGTCAATCGTCAACTCGGCCCTAAACAGGACTGAGTGATAGCCACATTCACAGTTTCAGTCAACTTTTCTCACAAGGCATCTACAGTGTGAAGATAATAGTTGACAAAGATACAATCAGCCATAAGCTTCTCAGGAGTGCCTAGAAAGTGTTAGTAAGTAATCCCATGCAAGAGGAAGGAACCAACGAGATAATATCCAAACTGTGTCCTTTTCAACAGACAACATAACAAATTGACAAATTTAGCGTACTGCTCAGTATAGTACAGTTTGCAGATCATGGTCAGAATGCGAGCAATAAACCAAATTATGTGAAACGAGCATCAGGAATCGATATTTTTGTTGGTAGTATGCTATTTATCTAAATGGCTTCCCTAATCCAAATCTTGGAACTAATCGGTACACTGGATGTATAACATTAGTCACCAAGTGCACCCTATTCATAACGTGAACGTTTGACTACTTTTAAGCAAAACCAACAATGCTCTACAAAGCGGAAATAGCCGCGACGTCGCAACACACTGTCTAGGGGATAACGATATCCAGTTGTTAAAACCCTCACAAACTGTAGAATGCACTTGCAACTGCTTCAAAAAATCACACACAGAGCTTGATAGACTTTCCTTCTGTGTCTGGTTTGATTCATATGCTTCGCTAGGAATAGGGCTAGAGGTTCCTCATCGGTAACCATGGGAAAACCAGGCAGTTCGGAGTTGCGCTTTCAGTCACTTTGGAACAGGTTCCTGTATACGATAGCTCAGCTGTCTGTTCGTACTCTGCCTATGTAGTTCACTTTGCAGCTACACGCATATCTGTATTTGATGAGGTGAGACAAACTTCGACCGCTGGTTCGGGATCGAGGAAACAGTATAGGGATTCTTGCAATACGGTTATATAATATGCGAAACCGAACGTAAAAAGCACTTGAAGTTCAGTTCTGTCCCGCTAACAATACCGCGTCATTCCACGAAGAGTTTGATAAATGCATTAGTCCTTGATCAGTAACATCACAGATGTAAAGGGAAACTCTATCCGAATAAACATATGGTGCAGCCTACCAACAGCATATTTGATAGTATTAATACAAAAACGAAAACACCGCATTTCCAGGAAAACTTGATGCGATCGCGCAATTTTTGATATTGTCGGTCAGCATTCCGAGCACGATAAAATGTTTTGGGTAGGACAAACTGATAAGGTTCATACACAGGACAGAACTATTATCTGTATAGATGAACAACATTCAGCAAAGATGATATAAACAATAATGATCGACCGTGTAACAGCAGCAAAAACTGACTGCTTTATTTACTAATCTAGCGGATATTTCACTCATACATGTATGTGAAAGTGCAGTAAGTCTAGTAATGGTAAGATATGCAGTTGGCGTTAAAATTACCGCTTCGTAACAACAATAGACGAATATCCAAACTAAAGTAGAATATAAGGATGGCCAAAAAATCACAAAAATGAGAAACGATGGCAGAAGAACTATCACATACCAGGAAACAGTCGAGCAGCAAAATCCAGTGGATTACGGTCAGAGTCACATTGGGTGGTAATCGGCACACCCGACAGACCAGATGAGGTGGACCCACGGTCCGTCCACGTGCGGTTTGTGCCCGTGTCCGTGGTCGGCATATTTGACAAACAAGGAAGCAACGAGCGAACATTGACAGATACAAATATCGGTGCCCGGAGTGGGTCCGTATCTGACCGCATTGTTGCATGTCCGAATGGATAGCACGGCACGGGGAACAAATGGAATTCGAACTTGCAAGCACGACATTGCCAATTGCTTATCTACACGACAAGTGGGGAGAAAGTAAACGGTTATGCAAGCAGACCTAACAGCAGCAGACGAAGATTTACATCAAAGATCAACGCCGTGAAACCCGACAATCGATAGCAGTCAAAACCCCGAGTGGACAAGTGAGAAGCTATCGGATATGAAACGGTCGATAAACAAGGTCGTAGGAAAACAAAGGTATGGAGAAACAGCCGTAATGAGTAAAACTACCCCTAGATTGTGAGGTTAACGTGCTCTCCTTGAAAATATTATAGTGGGAAGTCTTATCCCGATCCAGAGAAGCTGTTGGTGGCAAAGACTGGGGTCTAGAGCTTCTTTGTAAGGAAAGCCGATCGGAAAGTTGATATATCCGGTAATTGTTAAAAGGAAACACGAAGTAAACGATGGGTCCCGGTTAGCAGCAACTATTCCGTAACCACGTAATGGACGCTGTCCAGCGGTCCCTTCCAGCCGGTTATGAGAATTCAAAGAGATGATCGCATGTCCCACAAGCAGAACATATGACTTTAGCCAAACACTGAACCGAAGTTATCACATAACGGTTGACGTGGGTCCAGCTGAAATATACAAACAGGTGCAAACGAAGTGATTCTCACGTACATGGCGAGAAGGAAATAAGGCTGCAATTCCTGAAGCATTAGACGATATGTATCGTTCTAAAGAAGTGAGCACGCTTGTTGACAGTACCAATTCGTTCCAAGAAAAAAAGCAGGCTGGGATTTGTATAAACATTTGTTACCTAACATTCCCATTAAAACATGGACCGCGCAATCAGTATCGTTAGTCAGTAGCCGCTCGCATGTTACTGGCCTACACAGTTAAGCCTGGTTGGAAATTGTCGAGCCCATAACGAATATGACGGGGTCAACGTCAATCTGAGCATCCAGCCGTCTCATAATCACGCAAAAAGCAACAAGTCACGTGCCGAGAATCTGCGTTATCATTTGTATTTGCATCTGATAAGATGGATCTCAGTAATTTGCCTCCTCAGACGACTACTGTGAGCAGCGATAGCAACCAACACCCCATAATTTTTTCGCGGTAAAGCTATGCACAACGGTTTTTAAATAGAAGGGATGGATATCTTATGC
Organism: Paragonimus westermani; assembly: GCA_008508345.1. Classification (NCBI taxonomy): domain Eukaryota; kingdom Metazoa; phylum Platyhelminthes; class Trematoda; order Plagiorchiida; family Troglotrematidae; genus Paragonimus; species Paragonimus westermani. Next base: position 22,374 of record QNGE01004684.1, on the reverse strand, counting down.
CCACCCGACGAACCAGCAGCTCAAGATTCTCTTAGTGATTCCTCGTAAGGCCAGTTCCGATAATGTAAGATGTCGGATTCGTGTAAGTTGACTTATCGCTTTTTTTCTGTGTGTTTGGCGGTGCCAATCTTTGGCAGCTTGTGTCAAAAACCCACCTTAATCAGAATTCGTCCCGAAGAATTGCCACAAACAGAACTGCACCACATTTTTCACTCTAGCAAACCGTAGCAGATCATGGAAGCGGCTCAGCCGAACACAACAAGCAGATTGCGTACGCGTGATTAAATATGTAAATCTAATCTTTTTCACCATCTTGGCATGGTGTTCACACTTGTGTGCTATTTTCGTCTGAAGGATTATACTGAATATGACCTCGATCCGATTCAACCATTTCAAACATGATAAGGGGTAGCAATAACATAAAAAGCAGTTAGGTCCGTGTTTGTATGTCGCACCACTGATTGCGTTGGAGTGATTAGGCCTTTAGGTCCGAGACTGACTATACAGTGCAACAACACCGCTGTCTTCCGCTTGTAAAAGAAAGGGACATGCCGAACACCCAACGGCGGGTTATCCTCTACCCTCGAGAAACTAGCACTACTCTCTATGGGCTTGATGCAACTTATAATGTATCTGTTGCACACAGCAATAGTCGGAATGAGATGTCAGTGCCTTATTCACTGCGCTCCCTTACATCCAATCGAATCAGACATTTGAGCCATTGACTCTCGGTATGGTCACTCAAAAAAGCCTATAACCTGCTGCCCCACTGATTAGGTTTTGAGCGAAAAGGTTCCCCCGAAAAAACTGACTCCTTTTATCCCGAATATCGAGCTGGTAAGTCGGAGGTTCTAGCTGAGATCCCCAATGGTAATCTGAAACGTGCGTGGGCACCATACGTTCTCCGACGAGATATAGAATGTGCTAGGGAGCACGGTGTTTGTCTCACAATCGCCAACCACATCAATTCTTTGGTGATAGGCGAACCGCAGCCCTCGAATCATGTTCATGTGCCTGTGAATCGGTCGAGATAAGTTTGCCATATTTCTTAGTGCTTACGGTCTAACTCGATGTCACGTCGATGATACAAAGAACCAGTTTTGCGATCGGCTTTCCGCCACAATCCACTTGACACCGTTGGGTCAGTGACTGTTCGTTGTGGGCGACTTCAGCACAGGAACCCTCGGGCCCCACGGGGTTGATGTAGCCAATGGGAACAGTGATCATCTGGTTTCCTTGCGTGCCACTCATGCGGTGGTGAACACAATCATACGAATACAACTGAATGCGAGTGATATCACAAAGTGGACTCACCCACGAAGCAGTCATCGTTGTTTGCTCAACTGTGTGGTCGTGCGACATTCGCGAAGTATGTACCACACGAATGATGCGCTGAGCTGAGTGTAAGAAGGATCTGAGTTTAGTCAGCACCGAGCTAGTTAATCATGTTTGAAAACCCCGTTTGTTGTAAATCATCTAGAAAACGGCTAAAAATGGATGTCAGGAGGCAGGAGAACTCAAAGACAATGATTGTGTTTTGGCGTGTAGTTGCCGTTCGTCACAAAAACGTCATCATACCTACTAGCCCTGATATTAAGTGACAGCATATTAAGGAGCAGCCCGCGAAAACAGCCATTGAAATGGTCAGTATCTAGCGTTGGAAACGCTCGAACTGGTTTGACGATAATGATGCGGTTACCTGGGCCCTGATAATAGAGAAAACTGAAACATCTATTGTTTCCACAATGTACCAAAGCACTGGTGCATTCCGAGATGCTCGTTTTCAAAATGCCGAACGGCTTCACGGAAGCAAGGACGATAAGCGAAAAAATAAAGCCGAATTGATGTGGAGTTGCGGTAGATACTAACCGCAAATAGAGTCCTATGATTCGGTTAAGGTTAACTTCGGCCCATCCGTCCATTCTACTAAGGCAATCATCAACAAGACAAATGGATAAATGTTGCGGTATATTAGCGTTCCGTTTAATCTTGTCGATCACACAAATAGAAACCACTGATTATACATAGAAGGCATATGACAATACGAACAGTGGTTAAACATGAAGCGCACTAACAAAATCAGGATCACCCCAACGACAACAATACTGATCGCATCAGCAATCTTTGTGTGCAGAGAAACGATAGATTCTGCTTGACTAGCATGGCTTTCGTGAATGCCAACAGCTTAGGGTTTCGGATGAGTAGCGAAGCAAGGAATGATGTTAATGGATCAATCAAGCGACCTGCAGCCAAGATGTGTTTAGCACTCGAAGACGCTGGGCTCCGGCTTAGCCGCTGCGCTGCCAGTGTTTGTTGGATTATCGCGCTCAATAATCTTCTAGGGATGTGTTACACTACCCGTTGTTGCAAAATCCGGTCCGTTCTACCACAACTGCATGTGAACTACATGACGAATTACGTGAGAGGTAGAATAGTCCGTTGAATCAAGGTCGAGAATGTGGAAGACGACAGAGGGAATGGAGAAAAAAATCACAATTCAGAAGCATGTTCGATACGATTTAGGACTGACCGTAACATTTTGCTTGCATGGGTTGTGGTCATCTTTAAAAGTCAAATTCAATCAAACTTGTGCCTTGGAACAAGTTCCGGTGTGAATTCTGATCACCGGCGGTTTACAGTGGATTTCTATACACTATTCCAAGTAAGCGTTGACCAGTGAGAAGTCTCTCAGAAATTCTCCATTCCTATTGATGCGGGCATCAGTTTATATTTGTTTGGTAGCACACCGTTCATGAAAATTTCATGAAAAAGTTAAACAGAACCTGTAAGAAGTAATGACCTAGACTGACACCTTCCGATTACTTGTGCAATTTATTCACAAACTGGTTAACGATGTATGCATAACGGATGCATCAAGACCAAAAAGGATTCACATGCCACCCACGGATGGCCGGTTTAAGAGTGAGCAACGAGAAGGATTATGGACATCTTGTAGCTACGACAACTCGAGGTAGACTGTATTTAACTGCATTAAAGAGGTTTAAAACAAACAAGAGCTCAGTAAACACAGTTCCTTGAGACCCATTTTAGATGTCTTGAACAAATGAATTGAAGGTAACCTGGATGTCGAAAAAACACGTTTGTTGACGGGGTGCAAAGACGTTGACAGCCCAAGACTAGACGAATGTCAACCAATCCGTCAGATACATTCACATCCCTGTCAGAATCTTATTTGTTCATCAGATATTCCTGCTCTCTTGGATTCTTCCGGTTCGAGGCAATGTCAACCAAGTAACTTGTGCACGACAGAAACCTGACATCTACCAAAGAAGAAATAAGTTTTGATCCGCATGAATTTCGGGGATAACTGCAATTTTCCAAGCTGCTCGAAATGGTTTTTGCGAGCTGTTTGTTTGGTAGCATTTGAAACACTAAATTTCTTTTTATCCATTTAATCAAAACAGAAAAGACGTATGTTGCGAGATGTTAACAATTCGAGTAACTTCTATGAGTCGCTAACATAAAACCAGCCAAGTTTATACAAAGTACACACGGCAATAACAACTCCGACCTTTCGCGCCCTAGTAGTGCGATCAATTTCATGGCCAAAAAACTTACTCCTTCCATTCACTCTGTGCACACAAAAGCAGTCGACTTTGTTTGAATAGCACGGCTTCGCTAATCGGGTCACGAGTACGTAACCATATGTTGAACGATCTGACAGGGGGCAACTAGGTGACCGGTTGATCGGTTGTGTTTGGCGATCGACGAACCTGGGCTCTTCGAGCTTCTTGCAATCAGCAGGTCATTTTCGACATTGCGGTAGATAACTACTTAGCAATGTGCCAGGCAAAGCATCGATATATTCTGTCCATGTAAACATCGTTACAACCGTAATTGAACGGGTATACTCTGTAAGAGACAGACTGATCGATTGAGTGTATACCACCGCTTAACAGAATGCGAAGTCGGGCCGCTGGCTAGGCGCGTTGCAAAGTCAACGTCAACTTGTGACTGATTTCAGGTAGTCACCCTCGAATTGGATCTGCAGCCTTTCACTTTTGGTTACTTTCTCTTCCTGTGGATGTCCACGAACAATTCTGGACACCCATTATCCACCAGCGTTTTATCAATGGGTCCATCTTCTTCTTCCAGTCGATCTGCAGTGCATGCTATTCAGGCGTTTCATTGAAATAATACTCCAACTAATCTCCATTTATAAAAAGAAATCCTAAAGCTGGAGAATTGCGAATATTGCCCACTTCATACTGGTTTTCGATATACTCACGTGCTACCAACTGTTACAATTTCCTCGATATTTCTTTCAGTCAGGAAGGTGTTACCAAGACCGGCATCCAATTGGGATTTTCGTGCATTAGAAAATATCTCAATCCTCCTGACAAGACTAAAAGCTTCGTCAGGCTTGAGGAAAACTAGACCAGAGATTTCGTACAGCTCCTTGATAGTTATGCAGTGTTCAGCGGACAAACAACAATGTCGGCATGCTGAAGTCGATAGATATTCTTGCGAGATATAAGCCAACTTTGAAACGGGAGTAAGATCTTCTACTTGCTAACAAAAGCTTTTTAACCTGAGTGCAATTTTTCACTTGGTTCTATGTCAACTTGAGATTTAGACCCGAAAAATTACATCCAGTTGAGTCTTGGTTAACTGACCATAAATTATATAGGTGTATCAAGTTATCAGTGTTAACAGCTGACACCTACCACGAATTCGTGAATAACGAATCAACATCAAGGGAATACACTTTAGTGCAACTTACAGACATACTCAGTCGGGGTTTAACCAACTCAAACGAACCTTTCACACACTGAAAACCGAAGCACGTACGAATCGGGTCGAGAATGTCCGCAAACCAGCTAACAAACTTAAGGTATATACCGAATTGTCTATGTTCTTAACGGGACACCGATTTTGTTACTTCGGCGATATCCTCATCTGTGGCATGCATGTTCCCAGTGGTTTCATTTGCTTATATTTGTGGTAGATTGTCAGGTCGGAGGTGCGAGTTTTCAAACGCTCGGCCGAATACCTCAACGCGGGGGAGGTACGTTCGAAAACCTGCCGCGATCGGATCAAGGACAACGTGCGCGACCGGATGAGTCATCGCTCGACTGGATCGGACCAACGGGCGAGGCAGGGCAGGCGAAATACGACAGACGGCCAGATCGGAGGCGTGGTTTTTCCAACATT
>QNGE01004684.1:0-15785 GCA_008508345.1 Paragonimus westermani | reverse complement strand
TCTAATGAGAGCGAAACTCGAGTCTAGTGCTCCCATGCGAAAGAGGCTGGCTGCAACGTCTATCTGAATGCGAACGCTGCGATCAAATGTGAGTGATGGTCAACTTGAAAATAAACCAAATCCCCGACTACTCATCAGTAAAACCATACTTATTAACTGACTTCAGCCTAAAAGGAAACAGTGAATTTATCCGGAACCTGTCTAAAGGAGTATCGCTTAGATGTAACTTTTAAGCAGCAACCTCGCAAAGCTGACTCACTACGATATAAATGTCAAGAGTGCTCCAGGTCACAATCAGTCATTGCCGGCATCGTCATTTCAGTACTGGTGTCGTGTAGCAAAATATGCAGACTGTATAACAAGACTCCTGTCATAAAGAAGTGTTTCAGTTTGATTTAGAACTGGTGATCAAAAACCAATCATTATCGACAGTCATACACCCAGTAGGCAGAAACCACCGATTAATGTTTTCAAAGCATTCCCAATGGGCAAAAGAGTTGCCATCAACCAATTTAACACATCCCGCTAGCGTATTTTGGCGGTAGCTATATCGATTTTACAATAACCCGTGCAGCAGATACAGTCTATGTGACTATAGATCAATCATGACCATACTGTCCTCAAACGAATATTTAATTCTGATCGTTTGGTGTAATAGTCAGTAAACGTCTGTTCCATGTCTAACCAATTGTGTGGAGTCTGGTGTTCGTTTGTCATGCCACACGGTAACGAACACACTGATGAAACTTATGTCAATAGACTGTGCTGGAAAAGAAATATTGAAAGTAATTATTCATCATATCGTTACTTGTGCTTTGGTGGAAATAATCCGGCAAATAATCAGACGAGTCAGTGTATCATGAGATCCATGATGAAATACCTGATAAAAATGATACGGCTTAACCAAACAGTCAATCATCAACCTGAATTTGGTCAAAGATCACGGATACACACTTAAATATACCAGAAGTGACCCAGTTTTATGAAATATGCCGGGCCACATTTAACCTCCCAGGGTGCAACCGTACACACTCACAAACAGCATTCTCTGAATAAATTGTATTGAAACATTCTAGTTTGTTACCCGTCGCTTGCTCACAAACTGTAAAACACAGCTGCCAACAGCTAGTGACCTTAGCCAGTGTCACTCAGTATCAGCGTACTCACCAATTCGGACAGTTTGGTTCCACTGGCCACCAACCATTGGAGCTCCAGACTGAAAGCACAACGTGGGTGATAATTCGCGTCGTATACGCAATGTGCCCACTCTACGCGACCCTCAGTAGCCGGGTCGTCCAGGTCGCAAACGCAACTCTTCTGAAGTGTGGAGTCCGAGTCTGAGAGTGTTGGGGTAACGATGACGAAAAGGAGAATGTATGGCATAGTTCAAGGTTGGAGCACATAATAATGGACTACCCAAACAAAACGCATTAAGACCTCGGAAGAGTGGAAACAAATAACTGATTCCCTTGGCGATCCGAAGCGCACAACGACGTATAAGTGAAGCACGGCATACCAAATTCTAGTCAAATGGTCTAGTAAACAGACAACTTCACGAATCAATACAGGCACTGGGCTGACTGATGATAAATAAATCGTTATGCTCACTCGATATGACCTTTATGGTGAAAAACGAGGTACCATAACTATCGTCCCCATTATCACTGGTCGGTGCGCACGTACTGTCCCAACACATTTAATTTAAAAAAAATTGGGCGTGGTTGAAATGGTGCAGTTTAGCACATATTTCACTTCACATTCCACAACTGTTATCACCGTCCGCTTTGGATTTCTAAGCTAGTTTACGTGAATACATTCACTCTCACATCGTGGAGACCACATTGAAAATGTTTACCATATTAATTCAAGTGGCAAATCGTGGTCTATGAAATGTTGACTGAAAAAAAGACCTGCCCAAAACTGCCGGATGACCCAGAAATTCTACCTCACTTAACAGGTCACATTGTAATCCAGCTAATCTTAAGCTAGCAACAGAAACTAAAAGACCGTGATTTATCTTCCTTTCGTTTCAGTGGCTTTACGCAGAAGAAAACAAACACGTCGTGCTCAATCGGATAAGTTACAGTCTGTATGTTCGCATGTCCACTGTGAAAATTATTCTCAATCTACTATAATGAGTCTGTCCAATAAAAACGAAGTGTTAAATTAGGGTAGCTTAATGCAGGTTCACGTACAACAGTAAGATATTGGATTAACCTAAGGATCATGGTATCTAGCTTCAGCAGTTCTCTGCACCAGTCGCCCCTCCTCTCACTTATTTCGGATAATCAACTAAGGTGCGTGCATCCAACAGTGGTGTAGTTCCCGTAGCATGTACCAGATTTATTTCCATCAGCCTCACTCCCAAGCGATCGGGTACCGACTACCATTACATCTCTTGTCTAGGTTTTGACAGTCATACTGTATTTAAACAAAATGAGTGAGTCAGCGCGTTCCATGACAGCAAACAGTGCGTAATGTATAGTCTGAAAAAGAAAGAGGTTTGGGTGCTTTACACATAGAACAAAGGACATAGTAGGCGCGAAATGATGAGAGGTGATCCGAGAAAATTGTCTCGATTTTGTAGTCATCAAATTATGAAAGCCCTGAATTCGGTTGGGTGAGTAAAACATGTCGTAACAATGCCGTCAAAATTAGCTGTTTCTACATCAGGAACTGCTTAGTTAGATGTAATGGAAAGTCGAATACCAAAATATAGTGTGACAGAGGTCAGTGTTTATAAAAACCCTCCAATCCGCCCCACTAGAAAGGGCAGACATATTAATCAATTTAATCATAAACGACGGTCTGTGTGCCACGTGCAGTCGGTTGGGTGGATGTAGGTGCAGATGAGAAGGGATAGTGCGAGGATGAACATACTTTCATATGGGAGAACGATTATGATACTCAATCGAAGCCTCCGTCCGCGATACTTACGGAATAACTTAACGGCTGGAAAGCACGCGGTTAGGGTAACTCCTGTTTGTCACGGTAAAATACCACGTTTAGTTCAACCTTCAACTTGGGGAATAAACCGGATGATAGTTCACGGCACATAGCTGGCTGATGAGTAATTCTTTGGATGATGCTATGACATCCTCCATTATATTGTAATAGGTCATTGCAATGCGTAAGTGTCAGTTCAGTCTCGTATGGCAAGGTACACAAATACTAATGTCGCAAGATTCTGGAGTGTAATGTTAAACACTACTGTAGAACAACAACCGCTTTTTCATCTGCTCAAGTATGTCTGGGATTGGTTAAGTTCCGAAAGAAACACGTAAATAGACGCTTATTGGGTACGCTTTTTGCTTGTTTTTAACTTCTGGATGCACCAAAAAACATGGTTTTCCTGAAACGTTTTGTAAGAGACGGCTGTGAAGAGTACTTGGAACATTACGGGGGGTTCAGGAAGCGAGAATACTTTAGTCATCACTTTATATAAAAAAGAGATGTTGGAGACCCTAGGAAAGGTTTTGAAGAGAATTCTGAAGAGACAATAGATTACAGATGATGACGAAACGCTCAATCTCGGTGCATATGAAAGATTTCATTCCTGTCAAGAAAACCAACGGGTACATACACCATGTAAATGGAAAGACTGCCTACATTGGACAGACTGCACGGCACTTAATCCTCGAATAAATGAACGTAGATGAAAGATTATTAATCCAACCCAAAATGAACTTGAAAACACGGTCATGATCAAAGGTTCTACCATCCCTGATGATGAGTTAAATGCAAGTTATGCGACTAGGCCGAAAAGTGTGAAGGTAACTAGAGGAATGTCTACAATTGCGCAAGAGTAATTGGCCAGGAGGCGATCGATACCAGGAAGGTCAAATACAATGTAAATAAAATCGATGGCTACGATCTCTCAGGCATACATCAATTATCTATAGATAATTCAGGTCAGCTTACACAGGTGGGGCTGGGTGGACGGATTTTTCAATGAGTCCCGAAATCAGCCGACTCTGATCGATTGCAAATGCCTAATTTCTGTCTTGTCTTCCACAGACTCTCAATTTATCGAAGTCAAAAACTCGAGCAGTGTAAGGCTCTCAACCACTGTACATTATTGCCTTACGGCTTAGGGCTCGTTAGCTTCAAATTCATACAGTTATCCATGTGTTCCATGTCTCATCTGCCAAAGTGTGCGAGTAGCTCATCTGTTTCAAATTAGCGGGTTAAAAACGAAACGTTGCCAATAGGCACGAGGGCAAAAGTTTTTAGATAATTATGTTTCTAATAATGTGTGTGACTCAACAGATTGTGGTAGTGCAACGGGAAACTGTCTAGCACATTCAGTATTTAGAGAGCTGTCAATGTTGTATCTCAAGAGCACATGTATACGATAATCTTGTAAGTAGTGTAGTAGTGAGAAATCTAGATGGAAATTAATGCCTGCACTCAATTGTAGACAATAAACGACATCAATGGGCAAACAACTGCAAGATCCGGAAGCGAAAAATTGGCGGCGGAGGTCAAATAAGTTTGTTCAGTATATTATCAAACACACATAAACCTCAAAGCTTGGGGCGCACGTTGTGAATGTCCCTTAATCGTCTGCTAGGTCGAGAAGTCCTTACTAAAGTCACCTGGCATGAGATGAATAAATGGTGCTACAATACCCACGTAGGGAAAAACAAATGACGAACTAAAATTTACATAATAGTGTTGAGCTTTCAAATTTAGCATAAGCAAAGCAACAACTCGCTTTGACTTGAAAACAGCTATTCACAGGAAAACACGGACAAAAACCATCGCCAAGATTCACACGAAAACAATCAGGGAAAAGCCACGTTAACAATTCACAGACCCATCAAGCACAGTGGGATAAAGTGCACCCCCTGCCGAATCTTTAAAGGGACTTGAAGTCAGAAAAAAGTGCTCCATTTTAAAAGGTAGTGTTGCGGAAATCGCGTGATTACTAACAGTGATGTAACGTATACTTGGACGGCCAAGGCAACAACAGAGCTTCGTTTCGAATGTGGACCCTATTGTATGTCAAAGTGCTAACGAACGAATCTACATGAATTCGAATGATTGAATGACATACTATGATACCCGATCTTTCCCGGGACACCACAGATAGTGGAAATGTTCTCATGGGTCAGAAAGCCGTTACGAGGATTAACACCTGGATGTTGTTGCATTGACGGTTTTCCGCAGGAGCTCGCTTCCATTGATTTGAAGCTTGTGAGTGAAGAGCATGGTTCATATGCACTATAGGCAAACGCAACCTCTGCCCATTCGGTTTGAAAATCAACTGTCCAACCCGACGGACCAGGCGTCGCTTTTGGAGTGAAAGCTTCCGGAAAACTAACCGGTTTGATGCTGATCGAATTATCAGCAGGTTTTGTGAGTGGACCAACGGGCTGCGGATAGATGACGGCTAAGTTATTACTCGACTGTGAGACGGTACTGGCAACACCTGTGCGGGAAAAAATGAATAGATAGGGCAGTGTAAGACATATTACCTATGTAACCACATTGCAAAGTAAGCGGACTAAGTTCTACAAAGTTGCTGAGACTTAAATAGTGGAATTCAAAACAGCTAAAAGTCGAGCAGCAATCGATACATTTATATGTCCCCAACTGCTTAACACCCTGGTTCTTAATTTCGTGGTGGCTAGTCGGATTGGGTGGCGTGAATGAATGTTTAGTTGGATTGCTCGTTATGCGATCATAAGTAAAAAGGCGGGAGGATCAGAAGCAGTCAGAAAGCTGTCCACCAGATGCAGTCCTGTCCTCGTTTATAAGTTAGTATGTTTGTAAGGTCCTGACAACCTGATGCTGCACGTTCCGGTTTAAGCAAAGGACCATAACATACTAAGACCGGTTTCTTTTCTTATACCATTAACCTAGGGTTTGCTTCCTCTGCTTTCCGCTTGGCAGTAAGACAATTAATCATCCGGCAGTCACACAGGTATTGCTGTCGAAGAAAATCCTTATAATTAAGGCAAACAAGTAAGAATTATGAACTTAACTCTCTAACATGAACTGTACACTTTAAATGTTTCGAGTAGTCGAGCATAAAAGGACATGATGCAGCCAAAATAATTTTCAAATGGTTCGCAAACGGCATCTTGATGTGCGCTATCTGTCTAGTTTCGAGCAGTCCGATGACGATCAACTCACACACAACTAACAGTTAGTTCAACCACTTGTTTATTCAGTGTAATTCTGGTCGTCGATCAACGTAGAACGTGCCGTCCGAAACCAGAACCTCGAAAAAACAGATTAGAGTTTCGCATCATTTACCAAAAAAGAAGTTACATCTTTGAAAAAAAACTAGAACGAACTTGCACAAATAGACAGAAACTGGAACAAGCACTCAGAAAAGCACACGGAACATTATGCAACCAATATGTGTGGCAAATGTCAAATTTCAAACCACAAACCAAGCATTTGTAATTGAGAGCACGTCCAGCAAAGTTGTCCAGTAACTTGTAACAACTATATATATATATGTATATGTATATATATATATATAGCCACTAATTAGCAAATCGTTAATGAATGATGATGAACGACCAATATGGTCTGCGTGGAACTTCCGCCTTCACCGCCGTGACAAACAGTGAAACGCAATGATTACTGTCGGTCGCGCACGACGTTTCTGCTCTGGTTCTATGCAAGTTTACTGTGTAAACTTTAGAAACATTCACAAAGTGACAAAGATGGTATGTAAAACGGTCTATGAGAGTTCTCACAAAATAAACACAGTTGTCTGGATAAATCACGAATGCATGCGTAAAAAAAGTTACCTGATGTCAACCGATAAACTGACAATGGCGTACACACAGAGAGAATTACAAAAAAATTCTCCTATGAAGACCAACTAGGAAGCATCATCATTATCATCAGAGAGAGCAGTACATACGTAGTTCTCACTGATGCTTAAGTGCTGCAAAACCACCAAAAAAACAAACCCTGTGTAGGAACAGAGAAGAAAAAAAGAAAGGAGATGGCAAGAGACCTAACTACTACAACAATAGCTAATTCCATATTCAAACGTTCAACCTCAAGATGCCTACATCTTGTAAACAAACAACCGAGCTGTAAGTGGAAGTATGGCGCCATCAGCAAGACAGATTTCTCACGGCTTTCAATGCCCTGCGTCATTAAATGCACTCACATTATGAAGCAAGAAAGTCACTTCCAAGAGAAGGGATCAAGGAATTACGGTTGTTCAGCCGAGAATTTGCATAGCAAACAGGAGTGTCATTTGCGACGGAAAGCAGCATTCTCATTCACAGAAATTTGATAAAAGTCGCCAGTATTCAGACCACAGAAACCGTCAGGATCAACACCTGAGGGGCACGAGAGCTGAAGTTTGTGAGCCCTTAGCTTCAATGGCCATCAGAGAAAGGATGGACAAGTGATCCAACCTAGGTGAATCCATGAACATCACGGAAGTTGAGAAAGTAAGTTTAGATTAGATAAGGGGAGCAATTCACATTCTAGTGCAACGCCGAGGATTGAAATTCCATGGTCTCCCGGACAGGTACAAAGGCTACACTTGCCCACAGGTCGTCGGTCCGATCCACCGAAGTGGATAGTGTTGAGGGGACCTAACAATGTCGCTACTCAGCACTTCGTTGTTGACTATTAGGACAAACTGCTCTCAAAAACACTCACTAGCCCCTTATGTTGCCGTGATGAGTGGTTGATCGTTTCGTAGATCAATCAGAAAATATAACTTCAGCCCATAAGGAAGGGCGCTGTAAGAAAATTAACACTTGAATCCAGCTGATACTAATAACGAGAACGAAGAACGATATCAGAACTTGAGTTTATCAGTAGGGAATGGGGCAGCCAAAAAGATTGTCTGAAATCGGAGAGTCGGATCGAAAATCACCGGTGCTGCATCCGTGACTGGCAGTAACTAGGGGAACATAATTGGCTAACATTCAAAAATTCCGGATTATACTAACCCAAAATCTTTCGCATTTGGAAAGGCCATTTATCAGTGAACAATAAAACTGCTAAGCAGGCCAAATGAAGTGTATGGGTTCTACCCAACTTGAGATTGCTGAATGTCGCGTCACTGGTCGATGTCAACGAGAAAATTATAGTGCCTCTTCCAGAGATGACTGGGAAATCAATAAACAACCGACGGGAGATTATATCTGAAGGTTTGGTTGAGATAAGCATCATTGTGGAATCTGTGGCGTAGTGAGCAATACGGTTGTCTCATAAGAATGTGCACCGGAGTTCAAAGCCTCACCGTCGAAAGGATATGCGCTACCTTAAAAAGATCAAACCTCGTGTCTGGTAGTTCTATTCGAAAGAAGTTGATTAGAAAATCTCTCAAAAAACAAAGGTTGTGTTCAAATCCGAGTGGGCTTTCATTAAAACTGCATAAAACCTTCTCAATAAACTCCATGAGAGACCTAATTATAATGAATGAAGACGATTAATTGTGAAATTATTGAAGAAAATTAATCCAGAAAGACAGGATTTTAGGGATAAACGATTGCGATTGGAAGTTCATGTGCGATGAGCCTGTCAGATAATGTGAATTTAGGTCAGCACATCCACATCACAAGCAACTCGAAATTAGAAACAGTTCATTCCTTTCAGAAGTTTGAACAAAACCGTTAGAACACGAAAACTGGTCGACGCAAGTATTTCGTATTGACTCGTCAGTACCAAATTTACAATAACACGAAACGGGATTTTATTGAGCAGGTGTTAGCCACAGACATAGAGAGTCTGTCATATTACAAAACCTACGTCGATGATGCACTAGTATTCAGTCGGTCCAAACAAGCAATAGATAATTTGGTGCAACGCTTAAATAGTTGTCATCCCAAACTGAAGGTAACGTGTGAATTTGAGACCGAAAGCTGTTTGCCGTTTCTCGCCATACTCATCAGTCGCCGGGACGATAGCTCTATCAAAAAAGCCATATACAGAAAATTCACGTAGCCCCGTCAGTACCTGAACTCTAGTAGTTTCACACCGGTCCATTACAAACGCGCACTGGTGAATACACTATTCACACGAGCAAGATGAATTTGTCTCGCGAAGGAATTAGACTTGATCACGTCCACACTACAACTTAATGGGTATCCAAAAAGATTCATAGAAAGGCACAGTAGACCGAAACTACCTTCCGAACAGGTGGCCACAGTGAGAAAAAAGGTTTATATAGAATTGTGTTTTAACGACGATTATAGCATGCGTCAAACAACTCAAAGACAAGTGATTTCGATTAAACGAACATTTAACGTAGCGGAACTCTGTGTATTAGCTCAGATCCAGAAACTGCCTGTCCCTTCAATCAAAGGAGATCAGCCTGTCGGTGCCACCTCACATTGTGTTTACCAATTCACATGTAACTGCAAAGAAAGTTACATAGGCAGAACCGAGAGGTGCTCGATCTCCAGAGTGAAGGAGCATTTGCCTAAATGGGTGCAGAACTCAGAAGAACGACAATGCCGTTGAAACACGCAAGCAACCAGCATCCGCAGTCGCAAGACACGTCCTGACCATTGGTCACGTGATCGACCCGTTTTGTGCATTCAGAATCCTATTACAACACTCCAATCCAAGATTCTTACGGTATGCTGGGGCGGTTGCAATCAATTGACTGAAGCCGACTCTGTGGGTTCAGAAACAATCGCTCGTAAACTTGACCCTTCCCTGGACTTAGTGAACTTTCTTAGTTCACCGATTGACTGTCCACCCTTCTCCCTAACTGTTCGATACAAAAAACTGTTTCATTTTATGGTAGATTTGGTAACGACGAGTCAATACGAAATGCCTGCATCTACCAGTTGTGTTCTCACGGTTTTGTTCAAACTCGAAATTAGCTCAACCGCGGGCAAAATCGAAGATTTAAGTTATTGACGAGTCAGCTGCAAACGGTGTCGAACAACGGCGGAGTGTATGAGGAGACAGTATGATCGGGCCCATTTTGAAACATCCCTGATAAGCGGCTAGTACCTTTATCCAGTGCTTCTAACTTATGCAGCAGAGAGATGAGCATTTTTCTGACACCTGAAGGTCACGTATATAAGGCGATAGTAAGGGTTACGTTGCTTTATGGCAACGAAACTTGGCCACTCAGGTTAGAAAACGTGAATAGTCTCCATGTATTTGACCACAAATGTCTGTGTTCGATCGTTTGCATCGGGTGCTGCCAACGGGTACACAACGAACTGGTTTAGAAACGGATACTTAGGTGGCTGAGTCATTTATTAAGAATGCCAGCTGGTCATCTGCAACACCCAGCAGCATTCTTTACCTAGGCTGCGGTCGACTGGTGTAAGGTGTGATGTGAACGAACGATGACAGAAAGAAATGAAGTCGATCACTAAAAGGCTGCCAACTGTAGGTCAGGTTCGTCTTTGGCATTGGGGCCTTCGTGACTTACAGAGTCGATAGCTAGTGGCTTTAGGTGAGGTGAAAGCTAATCGGGCTCAGGGACGTGAATGATGTTGGTTGGTCGAGGTGTCTGTGAAGTAAGTGTACTTAATGACGCGGGACAGTGAAAGCCGCAAGGAAGCTGTCCTGCTGGTGACGCCTTATCTTCAACTACAGCACAGTTATTTGTTTGCGATGTAAAGACATCCTAATGCAGAATGACTGCATATAGAGGTAGCTATTTTCGGCAGTTGGGTCCTCTCCCGTCCTGTTTACTCCTCTCCATGTACACGGTTTTATTCTTCATGATTGTATGGCAATTAAACGTCATTCAGTGCTACCAGCGTTTCACATCTGTGGAGCTCGAGAATCTTTGAGGAAAATAAATCGAACCGGTGGAGCAGTATGACAATTGTTAAAAAGGTCGACTAAAACGGCAGAGTGCTTCAAAAGTTTCCCTGTTGTTCAAAGTGTCCCATAACCAGTGAGTATTCGCTGAAATATCTAGCGGGCTTCACAGAATATAAACTAAATCACCATGGAAAAACACAGAAACGAGCTGCTATTTACAACGCCTACCAATCAGTTACTGTCGTGATTGAGTGTCAAACAATCACCGAATGAAGGATAGCCGAAAATGGGGACAGGGCAATTAAGCCGAAAGTGTCGATCGAAGATGAGATATACTTTGTTTTGCATTGTACAGCTAGTTTCCGCTCCTCGCAATAAACAATGGCCAGAATTGCCGGAATTTCAGTGGCACATAAGCCAATCGAGAACGAAATGAAAAACTTCGAATGGTCAGGATCCACTCCAATATGCAGTGACATCAGACGACCACAGCGTTGTTTCACAGGGAGTCGTACGCCATGATTTTACATTGCAAATGGGGACCATAAACACGATCATACAATCATCCAAGGTTTTGTCGATCGCTGAATTAGCGTAGCTCACAATTAAACCAAGATGCTGACCAACCAGTAGGCTGGCCGTCTCATACACGTCTTTCATCAAATGTTACCAAATCTTGAATAGAATCTTGAATAGAAACATGCGTTTGCCTACAAAATGAAAGTAGTCCCCAAGAATGCGCAGTTTCAAGACGAAATGAAGGTTCGAATATTTGAGAAGATTGCAGTTATCCATTCGTTTGATTGAATTTAATTACGGTTTCTCCAAAGTTATACGGTATGCCCTTCTAACCTATCACTGGGCACTTCCTAATCCCAGCTGCATACACAGGAATCCGAGCGCAAACTTGTAGGCGGTTAACTTCCAAATATGTGGTTAATAATCGCTTCTTCAGTGCACTACGTAGTATGTCAAAATTTATTCTGCAACATTAGTTACCTGATCAACTGCAAGCAGGAAGCAAGTGCACTCCAGTCTGATTAAATGTTTTTTTAACACAATAAATAGCTTTGTGAGAAACTGAAAAAACTATTTGAAGGCAATTCTCCGTATAAAAAAAAGGCGAAGGTGTTTACAACCAACGGTTGATACAGAAAAAGTTTGACAGATTTAGTATCGTTCAAGAATTCTAACATTGGAGTGAGAGGATGTAAAGTGAGAAACAGCGATATTTCACCCTCTGATTCATCAGTGCTGAACAAAATAGATGAGAAAGGATGATGCACGCATAGTGAATAATGTTTCGTAGGAATTTAGTGCCACTGAACGTCTGATTTCAGCTCGAATCACCTTTTTACGACCGCCTTGGTAAGGCATAGCATTAGGATGATTCAATGTAACCTGGTGAGGGCTTATGCAGTCAATGTATCGGCCTGACATATGAATAGGCTGAACGTTTGTGTATACACTTAGATGAACGAATCAGCAGGTGTAGTCACATTTCGAATTCATTTTAACAAATGTTTATTCATTCTATTTAATGGGAATTTCAAAAATCAGAAAGTGAACATCAACCAAAACAGCCGCGGTCGGTTGTGGATGATGTTCAATCTGTATGGAAACCAAACCCCCTACTACTCAGTAGTAATCAAAATAATATCCAAAAGTTCATGATTTCGGTGACTTCAACTAGCAGAGAGTCCTAGTCGAGGAGTCATCGATTAGAGTCAGCAGAACAGTTACTGTGTCTCTTTTCAAAGCGGTCGGTAAATCAGAGCATTACTCACAAGCCAACGTGGTTGAGCGTTCAGACAGGATAATCCGGTCGTGGCTAACGTGAGGTCAACGGCTCTGTGAGCAATATGGTTGCCTCATGAAAACGTGATCGCAGTTCTACTCGCAGGTGTGGCAAGGATGTGCACTACTCATGAGCTCTAATGAGAGCGAAACTCGAGTCCAGTACTTCCTTTCAAAAGGGATGACAAAAGTCCATGGGAATGCGATAGTTGCCATCAGTTGTGAGTGGGGTTCGATTGATAACAAGCACACACTTGAACAGGAAATGTTTGAGGAAGAAAACTTAAACACTTGCCAACGGATGCAAACGGCAACGGCGTCACGGGAGTTGAGTGGATCATGCATTCTGAACCGTCCACAAGGGCAGTTGGCACATCTATCGCGGACGGTTTTGCATCTATCAGCAGAGTGTAGAAATGGAAGCCAAACACAAATGCGTGATTCGGATTGCCCGAGGTGTGACAAATCCAGCCAGCCTTCAGTAACATCTGAAGGAGAAGGATGACGGTACTAAGTGGTGGTACTGGTGGAAAACAAACCAAATAGTATGCGCAGGACAGTAAAAATTCGCATATTGCCAGTACAGTGTACCACACGATGTAAAACGAGTAATCAACACAATATTATAGCGTCAGTAAATACCGGAACACTTCACCTGTCTGACTTCATATGTGCTAAACCACAGTAACCTGACTAACTTGACAAAATTTACATGGTGACTAAGCGTGTGCAATGTGTTGATCAGGAGGACAACAGTCCTTTCGGGAACAACTGTGTCACAAATTTTGAGTACTGTATCCTTCTGACAGAAAACGGGTACTCAAAATATTTGTAGTTAGAAGCTAAGATGCGACAACTCGATAAGTCACCACCTTAAGCGTGTAGTTTCTTACTGTCTTCTCTAATTTCAAAATATACCGAAACGTCAAGTTTTTCGATTACTTATTAAACACAACACAATCCGCCTGCCACGTTCAAACGAACTTTCCAAAGTGACATTGGTTGCTGCAGAATGCAAAAGTAGCTCACCGCGGAGGTTGGAAACGCTCATCACGTTGCAGTACAATTAAGATCAGACTCCGCTGACCGTGTTATCAGTTAAGCTTTGTCAATGAGAATAGATTGCCCAGACAAAAACTGGCTTATAAACATACACGCCTAGCCCTCTGGTAAACTCAACGGGTATCTGAAGGATTGAATGGAACTAGATGTCATGCAAGCGACCGGCAATCAGTTGACATGCACAGGGTAAAGTTGACTAGAATGCCAACCCCTGACAAAATGTGGATAAACTCAGAACAGTGTGGTTGTTTACCGTGGTTTGAAGTAGCTCATTCAATGTTCTTTTATCAACAAAACAAGCTAGAAACTAGGTTGCCGCCTAAAACATTATCTACGCCATCTCTTCGGGTAAATGGTTTTACTATCGAAATTCTTTAGCACTGTCTGCACCATTGTAAACTTCTTTGAGAATGACATTACACGCCTGTTCCGAATGTTGCAATCCAGTTTTACTATTCCAACAAACTAGAAACACGGAATATTATTTGCGAGTACGACAATGTCATTAATTGCCCCTGAAATCATTCTGAAGAAAGTTTCTGACGGACTTCATTGCCTGGATTACTAGTTACTTTTCATGTGAACAGTTCCATTGTGGTAATTATGTACCCATGCTTCGTATCTTCTGATTGTTTAGATTTTGCACATTAACTGATATGTAATTGACACACCTACTTAAGCGATTTCAGTGGGCGATTGATAAATTTCAATGCACGACATAACCGGCTTGAGTTAAAACTGAAAAACAACAAAGGATAAACGGACACACAGAAAAAGGCAAAAAAGACTTGCGGATGGTAAACCGTTAGTAAAATCAAATTTAGCTATAATGTTACTGAAAAACAACATACCTGTAGATACCCAACTGCTTGGTCAACTGTATGAACGTCAGCAAAACGGTTGATCACCCAAACTGTGGCATCGAACGCCAAAAACGTACGTTCCGGCAATACCGCAGTGTTCACGTTAGAGACGAAGGGCAAGCCGTTGCTGTGCCACCGAAAAAGAGGTACGAGATGATTTTTCAGAAACCATATACACATACATACATATGTGTATGTGCATACACATATCATCAATATGAGAAAAGGCGCAGTTATCCGCGATTCAGAGGAAAAACAACCCCGTTTATTGAGAAGTAACAAATCTGGCACACATGTGGGCGGGAAAAGCGGCCAGACAAACAGTGTGTGAACACACAATGGTTTCCGAAATTCGGGTACATATATTTACCTGTATGACGAAAATCACTCATTACATTAGAGCAATAATTGTCGCATTAAAAAAACTCTTTGAACATCATATCGTATAACTATCTTTTTAAGGTTACTCGAAGCTGTGCATAATTATGAAATTGTTTCACTTTTCCACTCTTTCGGAGATTTATGTTAATAGATATTTTCACATTTAAAAAAATGAATTATTCACCGGAAAATTAGACGATAAACCATTGCAGGATCTTATAAGTTCCTCAAGTTATGTGGGAATAAAGTACCACGTTCAAATTGGCTCTGCTTATTTAAACAATGGCTCCGAGGTCAAAGTGAAATCACTTCTTTACAGCTAGTATGGTTATATAAGATGTACTCTAAAGTGACACAGAAACAATTATCGTTCGAAGTAAATCGTTGTGTACGTGTGTAGTGAGAATCTACTCGATTCATCGCTTATCCAAATTCCGACCCAATAGACGAGTTAACAAGTGACCAATCCAAACGTCGCGTTAAAATATCATATCAGGATTAGACGAAAATCCTCAATGTTACACATACCGTTATTTGCTAAGTTCTTTGCTCTGTATGGCACCAATCAGCTTACAGTTCACCTTTACAGATGTCAGTATGAGCAGCCAATAACAGACGGTAATTTCTTTAATATTGTTGTACACCTATAAGTATGGCACTTTGTCTCGTGAATAGAAACATCTTATTGCAACCTGCACGAGGTCCTATTACATGCGTGGGAGGTTTCAATTCGAGTAGGATTTCTAGGGCTATTCGAAGTCCCTAATTCCGAAAACAACAACGTGAACTTGAAAAGTCGGTTAAATTAGAGAATTAATCACCGATTACACGCGGCCCAACAAGTTACGTTATTTGATTAACAATGAAAAGACTAGGAGCAGTTATGCAACCAAATGACGCTTTATTTAATGGAAAGTTTGCATCGAAAAGAATACTGGACTCTGTACACCCTGT